>CM043367.1:3575000-3705000 GCA_023718395.1 Leucaspius delineatus | reverse complement strand
CCAGTGTGTAGAGGTGGGTCTTCTTGTCGGTGTAGTACGAGCGCAGGTCAGGTGTGTGTGTGTGTGTGTGTGTGTGTGTGTGTGTGTGTGTGTGTGTGTGTGTGTGTGTACCCAGTGTGTAGAGGTGGGTCTTCTTGTCGGTGTAGTACGAGCGCAGGTCGGCGTCAGGCTTCTTCGCGTGCTTCTCCTCAAACTCGCCGGTCTTGGGGTTCTTGTGTCTGAAGATGAAGTGCAGCTTGTAATCCTCTCCACACTTATCAGGCCCGAACATGATGGTGTATGGAGTCTTATCCACGAACTCCGCCTGCCACAACACACACACACACACACACCCTATGATCAGCATCGGGTCCAGCTCGTATGATCCATCACCGGTGGTCACATCCAAATCTCAGACCCGATCACAGACAGCAGAGAAGAGCTGGTCGGAGAAGCATGTGACCACCATTTGCATTATCAGTGCGGTAATTTACCACATACATCACAGGAGCCGTTAGCGCTGCACTGAGCCATCCGGCTGATCTCGCTAGATGAGCTCTGACTGTAATAGTGTTCAGTCAAGGGGAAAGGGCTTCTGGGGGGGGTCCGGCTCGAGGTCATAGTGCACAGGACCCTAGGCTGATTTTACTCCAAACCATCCCTTTAACAATGCAATTTTTAATCCCAGAGCCGTTTAACTATAAAATGATGCAATCTTTGGTAACAGGCTTTCGTTCTGTTGGCAAGGCTTACATTTTTAATTTTCACACTTTTTTCCCAGATGAGCCATTTTCTCAGGTTTGGCCTTTACAGCAAAAACTGGCTTTATTCCTGTTTTCTGCTTCTGCATATTATAGAGCGAGTATATTATAACTGGATAAATTATGCAGTTATAATTGTGTGGTTTGTATGTGTGTAATAAAGAAATTGTGTGTGTGCACGTGTAATATTTGAGAGAATCACAGATCCAGCCACTGTTCGTCCCAGTGAGTTTTCCTGCATCTAATGGGGAGAATCTGTTACCGCTCCCGAACACACTCTCACTGAACGCTCAATCCCTGAGACATCAGCCGCACATCTGGAGCACCACTGGCTTAGACTTATGGCTTCTTTGATTCTCACAGTTTTAGAGTTCAACACGTTTCATAAAATATACATTTTGAATAAATAATGTTCCTAAATAATTTTCAAAAACTTAAACCTCCAACTGTTTTTTGGTTTCACTTGAGCAGTAATCTGGCCAAGGGTCTTCTTTAACTAAAGTCTGAGCTCTCAAGCCTCACATTTCTGTGAGTTTCCGACAGACGTGTGTGTCCTCTGTGGACCCTGTGTCTGACTGAGGCCCACGGGTTCAGCGCATCGCCACTCCTGCTCTCCTGTCCTCCAATGAGGATGAAGACTCGTACATCTAAGAGTGTGTGTGCCTAGACTGAGCTAAGGCCCACGAGGACTTGAGTCTAGGTTAGCTTCTACAGCAGTGGAGAAGATCAGGGAGCTACTGTGATTTATATCCTCATCCTCATCCTCATCCTCATCCTCACACAGGTAACCTCACCAGGTCCAGGTCCGGCGTCTGAGACAGCAGCTTCACGTACGCCCCGCCGCAGTCGATGCCCGTCTGGAAGTTCACCTCGTACCTGAGCACAACACACAGCTTTACTAGCATCACTTCACACTTCCACATCGTTCGAGGACATGATGTCATGTCAGTCTCGAGTGTTGATGAGACCTCATAACAACATGTGACTCTCAGGAGATGTCAGTGTACTGTGATACTGAACACATGAACACAAACGCATGACTTTGATTGGTCAATTTCCACCTCACAATATTTGACAGTCCCTCCAGGATTTCACGATTTTTTTGTGTGATTTTTGCGATCAAAATCACTGATTTTGTGGTGGTAATTTCCAGAAATTTATATTTTATAATTAGGACATCTAATTTACCATAATAGTATTATGTCAGATGCACAATAGTCATACATGACACAAATCACAAACAAAATGCATAAAGCTTGTTTATTTTGGTCTAATCAAATTAACTTTTAAAACAACCTATGGACAATTTTTCTACCTGACCTATGTAAATATTAACAGCAGGTGTAGTAATTTATACTGTAGAACTGTGTGTAAATCCTGAGTTGAGGCTTCTCCTGAGCTGCAGTAGGCAACCAGTTACTTATAGTGCAGCGTTTTGCATGGCGTCCCCACTGCATATAGCAACGCAATACAAAGTGACAGTTCGAAAGGGAACTACACGGTTACTATCGTAACCTCAGTTCCCTGAGACTAGGGAACGAGTATTGCGTAGCCGGCCGCACTATAGAGACCTGGCAAGTTGTCGCTTCAGTCGTTAAACCTGCTAAAATGGCATTTTTCGGGGACTAATATCATAGACGGTAAAAGAATAATATGGGCTAAGTCCGCGCCCCATTGGCGGGCTCTGATGTGTAATGGCGTGATGCTAGCTCATTGGCGCACACGTCAGAGGCGCCCGCGCCATTGGATGTGCAGTTTCCGCAGCACAGCCAATGAGTGAGCCAGACACTCACTGTGCAGCTGCAGCCTTCAAAATGCACTTCAGTTAATCGAGGAAAAGGAGTTTCCCCTTTTCCTGCAACATCTGTATCCACGTAAAATGCATTGAAATTTTAATTAAACTAGAGATATTTCAATTGGGTAATTATAATTTAATGTTTTGTGAGGTATTTTTCATTTTTTGTGATTATTTTGCGGTTAAATTAGGAATTATGCAGGATCGCAAAAAAATGCGACATTTTGTTGATTTTGCGTTGTATTCAGCGATCGCGGAATCGCGAAAAACTGGAGGGACTGATTTGAACTAAACGTTCTCTATGCTTGATCTGGACAGGCCCAGGTGAACTCCTGCGATGGATACTTACTGGAGGATGAGCGGTTTGGTGTCAAAGGTGAAAGGTCGCAGGAGGAGGCCAGAGATGGCATGATGCTTGGCTTTGGACTTCAACACCAGACCTTTATCTCCGGGGAGTTTAGTGTTCTGCATCTCCTCGACCTCCCACTTCCCTACACACACAAGCACACACACATAAGACCACAGACACCTTCAGCTCACACACACACCATCAGCTCAAAAACACGTTCGCACAGCTCTCTCACACACACACTCAACTCACACACGTTCAGCTCACACAGCTCTCTCACACACACTCTCAGCTCACACACTAGTGATGTATGTCTTTTACCACTTTTACGTGGTCTCGGTCTTGTCACGGCCTTGACGGTCTTTGGTCTCGGTCTTGTCTAGGTCTCGCTGTCTCAGACCGACATAGTGGTCGGGGGATTTAGCAATACAATACTACAATATCCACGACGACACAACGTTCGATAATGCAACATTATTATCCGCAACGGAACGGATTGAAGCGCGCGTCCGAGTGCTGACAGTGCGGCGTGTGCGCGAGCCACACGAGAAAACACTGTATCCGCGCCACTGATCGCAGCGGCAACGAGCACTTTGATCACTTGATTTAAAAAACACATATCAGTGACATGATGGGTTTTAACTTCATTCAGGAGTCATTCATTTTGGTTAACTGCACAACTACACAACTGACAGATGACTTTGAGCGCACCGCCAACGGTGTGTGTGTATGTGTGTGTGTGTGTGTGTGTGTGTAACCATAGCGACAAAACGACCAACTTTCGGATCCCGCACTTCAGCCTATAATTTCGTTTTTAAAAATGTAATTAAGTATTTAAAAGTTGCAGAATGGATTCATTTGGAGTCTGAGACTCCAAAATTGGCAGAGATAGGCAGGCATTTGCTTAGATGAATTTGTGTCTTTGATATCTGTGTGTGTGTGTGTGTGTGTGTGTATGCTGTGTTGTTGGTGTTAGACTAAATAAATGGTCTTTTAAATATCATCTGCATATCTCCGCTGTGTTGACTAAACATTAGGCCTAATCCAAGTTTATAATTGTGTATCTTTAATTTGATGTTACGATTTCATCTACACATTAAGTATAATTTCAATTGGTTACATATTTCTCATTCTTTAGACAGTTGTTGGAGGAGCAAGATGGTGTTGGAGGTGTTTGATGTTTTGTCAGATGAACCAGTCAGTACCAGTCATGTCAGTCCTCAACAGTACACTAAAGTTAAGGGAGTCTCAATCCTCTAATAGTGCAGTAACAGCCGTCATGCAATTGCTACACATAGTTGATCTCACCCAATCTTAGGGCTGTGCCGGTAAACTTGACAACCGCACAACCGCGGTTGTAAAGCGCCACCGCGGTGGCTGAGTAGTACCGGCGGTGGTTCGCCTAAAAAAAAAATTTTTATATGAATGCTGTTTTACATTAATATTATGACACACAAAACTTTATTTACAAAAGAAATAATAGGTTAGCAATTAAATGTTATATCGCAGCCATGGAAAAGTTTGAATTCATGACGAATGAGAGAGTTGTAGCCTACGTGAGCACTTAAGCTTTGTCGGCTTTGAATTCTGGTTTGCGATCTGGTCACCCGATTATTAGCGAATTTAAAAATATTCCATTAGTTATTCCTTATAGAAAGCTTGAATTATCTACTTTTAAACAAAACAATTCAAAACAAAAATAAACCGACTAGCATATGCTTATGTATTCCGTATGAAGTGTGCATTTCTCTCTAGGCGCGTTCACTGCGAAGAGTGAGCATCTCAACTTCATCTTTGCAGCCCGACACTGACACACACACACACACACACACACACAAAAAAAAAACACTTTATTAATAAACAATTCAAATGTCTCCTTGCTATATTTGACACGTTCATTCAGAAAGATTACTTTTGCCGGTTCTTTGTGACAGCTGTTATGTGCGTTATTGGCAGCGTCACCCTCCGGTTACATGAACGCGTCACCACTGCATCAGCACCAGAACATGGAGATTTTATTTTAGAGAATGATCGCACAACAGACATTAGAACATTAGATATTCTATAATTAAATCAACTAATCGAATATTCAAAAATCGTGACTCATCCCTGCATGGAATCTCTTTTTTCTTTTCCCATATCTTCACTCGCGTCTCACCCAAAGACGCGTTATAAACGTTTCTTCCTTTTTTCGCTTTTAGGTCGATTATTTTCGTATTCTTTACTGTGTTAAAGTAGAAAAAACGCTGTAGGACAGATAGCCTACATTTTTACTTGTAAGTCAAATTCTTTTTAACACAGTTTATGTTTGTTAGACATATGATAATTGGTAAGGCGCGTCAAGTTCATTTTGTAAAGCGCGTTTGGGGCCGCTCACATATCGCGTCTTTTGCGCGCGCAAGTTCGTTATTTCAAATGTAGCCGCGCGGTATGCGCGCTCATAATGGAAGCGACGCGGTCGCGGTGCGACGCGCTCGTTTTTTCCAAGCGCGTCCGCGCCGCATCGAGATAAAAACATCTAAACTTTTCAGAATGCCGCAAGCGCACCGCAGGTCACGTGACAAGAACCAAGCTTAGCAACGACAGACGCCTCCGGAGCGCAACCACCCGAGCGCTTTGGAAAAAAGGACAACGCGGCGCGCCTAGCGTTTTCGACGCGTTTTTAGGCGCGATATGTGAGCGGCCCCTTTCACATGCGCGGGTGATTTTAGTTTGGCTTTCTCTGGCAGCGCGCAAACAGCCTAAATGCCTTGCCCTTGTAGAAGATAAAATTAGCTCTTCATACCTTTTACAAGTAGAAAACATGAAGATATCAGAAAAGACATCGATGGTCTCTTTCCTGCTCGTGTCCCACATCCCTCTCAAAGTGCAGAGCGGTAGGCTATATCACGCGCCTTTGTGTGGAAATATTAAACGAAAGTTTTTTTCATTTTTTTTTTTTTTTAAATAGATTAAACTTTATTATATTATGTAAGTTACCAGTATTTACTGATATTTATTTCAATGCTTTACAGGCTTTAGTGTGTTGTTTCTTTGTTTCTGTTTTATTTATTTATTTCAAAACAACCCCCCCAACCACCGCAATACCGCCGGTATTTGGGTCCATTACTACCGCGGTGGTAAAAAACTGCCACCGTCACAGCCCTACCCAATCTGCAAAAACATTTACAGTGAGCTCACAGTCACACACATGACATGGTCTGTCTCTGTATTGTTCTGCCTGTGTAGTTTAAGTAATACCATCTAATATGTATTGAATGTAAACTGCGGCTGAACCCTAGTATGCTGCTGTTCTTGAATTCATAGTTATTGCTTAGCTTCAACACTAGTCTGTTTTTTTCCCCTCCGGTCTCGACTTGGTCTTGGCCTTGGTCTTGGTTTTGGTTTAGGCGGTCTTGACTACAAGTCTATCACACACACGTTCAGCACACACACACGTTCAGCTCACACACACGTTCAGCTCACACACACGTTCAGCTCAAAAAAACGTTCGGACAGCTCTCTCACACACACACACTCAGCTCACACACGTTCAGCTCAAAAACACGTTCGCACAGCTCTCTCACACACACACACACACACGTTCAGCACACACACACACACAGCTCCTGCAAAGCCCTCTACAGCAGATGTCCTGTAGTTCTGTATTTTCAGGGCCGTTCATACGGAGCTCAGACTATCTAAACACACAAAGCCATCAGTCTGAAGCCGTCCTGTGATGTTCTTTAACTCTCAGGCTGTAGTGGATCGTGTGCTGAACTACTCATTTTAGATATCCATACTTTTTTATATATTACAAAAATGTTTACGTTTAACCATTAAGACTTTAGACGCACAGATGGGAATGAAACGGCACATAGTGAACTCACCGTCATACTTCGCGATCTCCTCATCAATGCCGTCCTTCTTGGCCTGAGACAGAACCCACCTAGAGGAACACACACTTTACACACGAGGCTCTTTCACGAGGCACACTCAACACACATCTCTTCATGACACACACTACCGTTCAAGAATTGTATTCTCAAAGAAATCAATACTTTTATTCAGAAAAGACACTTTAAACTGATCAAAAGTGACAGTAAGACACTTATAATGTTACAAAAGATTATATTTAAAATAAATTCATGAATGAATCCTGAATAAAATGTATCATGGTTCCTTCAAATATATGTTTTCAACATCATCAAATCATCATATTAGAGTGATTTCTGAAGGATCATGTGACACTGAAGACTGGAGTATATATATATATATATATATATATATATATATATATATATATATATATATATATATATATATATATATATATATATATATATATATTCACATAGAAAACAGATGATTCACATTAGAACAATATTTCAGCTGTAATATATATTTATAACATTATGTTGTGATGATGATGGACATCTTACCCCTGAAGTGTTCCTTTATCAAATGACTCGGCAAAGTAGTGCTCTCCCATCGGCTCCGGGGCTTTATACGTCACCTTCAGGAATCACATGAGGGAAGATGTTAACCTAGTTGCTTTATATTTAACAACATCTGAGAAAGAGCCGTGTTCCAGGAAGGAAATGCGGTCACATGGGTTTGGAACGACATCAGGGAGAGTAAATCTGGACTGAAGTACTTTAAGTGACTTGATCAATGATTGGCAGATCAAACACCTCAACCAATCACAGACAGTCTCTGCTTCGCTCAACAGCCAATCAAAATACATATCTCACCATTTAAAGCATTAGTTCACTTCAGAATTAAAATTTCCTGATCATTTACTCTTCCTTACATCATCCAAGATGTTCATGTCTTTCTTCAGTGGAAAAGAAATGAAGGTTTTTGAGGAAAACACTCCAGGATGTTCCTCCATATAGTGTCTTCAATGGGGTCCAACGGGTCGAAGGTCCAGATGTGAGTTTCAGTGCAGCTTCAAAGTCTCGACACGATCCAGCCGAGGAATAAGAGTCATATCTAGACAAACCAGCGGACATTTATAACAGAAATAAACATTTATATACTTTTATCCACAAATGCTGGTCTTGCTCTAGCTGTGATGAGACACACATTACGTCATCAGGTTGAAAGGTCAAGCGTGACGTAGGTGTAAGAACAGACCCAGTGTTTACAAAGCCAACGTGCAAAGACTAAGTCAAACGCCATTTACAAAATAAATAAACAAATAAAAGGTAAAACAACGATGTCGAACGATTTTGAAGCTGGAGGAGAAAATGAGATTGAGTTTAGGTCTGTTCTTATGCTGCGTTCACACCAAACGCGAAAATGCGTCTGGCGCGAGTGATTTCAATGTTAAGTCAATGGTAAGACGCGTTTACGTGCGTCTGGAGGTCTTGCGGCGCGAATGAGGCGTTTAGCGCGGCGCGGTAGACGCGAATTGAGCGTCTGGCGCGTCAAGCGCGAATTGTGCCTTTTGTGCATCACGCGTTTGACGCGAATTCGCGTCTGCCGCCCGAGTTGAAAAATCTGAATTTCTGCGTCAATTCGCGCCGCGTTAACCAATCAGGAGCCTGCCTGCTTGCTGCTGTCACGTGGTGAACTGACAGTTTAATGTTATTTTATGTTTGGCCTCAATAAATTATTTTGTAATATGACTAAAATGCACAACAAAGCAAATCTTTCACATAAAAACTCGATTTCAATATGAGAGAGAGCCTACTCATTTGTATTGAATGCTATTTATTCCATATCTATTCTAGATTAGCCTATATGAAACTTTATTAATCTAATGTAAAGACACCAAACACAAGTGTATAAAAACTTTTCAAAAAAAATCACAGGACAGGTTTCACTTTTGGAGGCTGGCTCCATTTATTATCAAAACAAAAATAAATGACAGATTAGGTGCGGGAGAGGGTGAACCTCGCGCCGGGCTTTACAGCGCGGGCTCGTCATGCAGAGACCACTCGAGGCCGAGGCTTTATACGGCCTACGCTGTCCTCGTCAGCGTCCCTCACCGTTATGTCCACCTAACCTACCTCCTGGAGCAAATTGTGAAACTCCTGAAACCCTCCGGAGGTTTTGGTGGACCCGAGTACAGCGACGATGTCCCCTACGCAGCTGTTTCTGCTCTCCAGAGCATATACGAGCGGTGACTCTCTCGATTAATGCTAATGCAAATGCTCGATAAACATCTAAAAAAGATGGCCGCCAACAGCTTTCGAAACTTTCGCCCCCGGACTTCGCCTTTGACGCGCGTAAATTTCGCTTCAAACTTTTGATTTTACTTTTGAATGCACACAAAGTGGTCACGCATATAACTAGCCGCGGCAGGCGCGAATTTTGACGCATTTTCGCGTTTGGTGTGAACGCAGCATTGCACCTTTCAACCTGATGACGTAATGTGTGTCTCATCACAGCTAGAGCAAGACCAGCATTTGTGGATAAAAGTATATAAATGTTTATTTCTGTTATAAATGTCGGCTGGTTTGTCTAGATGAGACTCTTATTCCTCGGCTGGATCGTGTCGAGACTTTGAAGCTGCACTGAAACTCACATCTGGACCTTCGACCCGTTGGACCCCATTGAAGACACTATATGGAGGAACATCCTGGAGTGTTTTCCTCAAAAACCTTCATTTCTTTTCCACTGAAGAAAGACAGACATGAACATCTTGGATGACAGTAAATGATCAGGAAATGTTTCTTCTGAAGTGACCTGATGCTTTAAGCATGAAGAAGGCTTCGGTGGTTCAGGTCTGGTAAACGAGAGCATGAACTAACGCTCTTACCGTGGGAACCGGTGGTGTAGTCGGGGTCGCTGGCTCCTCTTCCTCGAGCTCTTCCTCATGCATGTCGATGGCATCTTCCACGTCCATGTCCATGTCGTCGGCCTCCTCCTGAGCGCTCACGTGCCCCGCGAGGAGCGCACACACACTCAGAGACACCAGCGCCACACACAACCGCATCTTCAGCTCCATAGTCTGCGCACACAAGACCAACCCATCAGACACTCTTATAACCAGAGCTTTCCTAGTTAGCTTCGTAAATCATACAGGGCTTACTTGAAGTCACCACAAGTCAGCTTTATTTCTACAGCGCTTCTTACAACACAGATTGATACGAAGCAGCTTTACGTGGATAAACAGGAAGATTCCTTCAGTTCTGCAGCAAAGCCACTCTTAAAACACAAGTTAGTTCAGTGTTGATTCAGTTCAGTTGAATAACTGTGTAAAGTTCACCAGCTTTAGTGGTGTGCAGATCGAGGCTGCGAAACACCCCGACACGTCTTCACGGTGACCCCTAGTGGCCAGATGCAGCAAACACCCGGGACAAACATGCATAAAAACACCTTTTACAAATCTATTGCTAATTTTTTATTGAAACTATAATCTTTCAAATGAAATTATATAATCATCTAATAAGATTATCAAGCGTCTTTGTTCTTTTATCAATTGTCAGGTTTTGTTTTGTTTGTTCTATGATTGGCTCAGCTAAACAGGCCAATAAGAGACTATTAACTACCATTATTCATTTTAATTATTCTAATGTCTAATTAAAACATCTACAAATGTATAAAACTGCTCAGAGATCAGGTAAACCCAAAGAACTTGTTAAGTGGTTCTCAGTGGCTCCTCATGATCATGTGTGAAACTTCGAAGAGTTTTGAAACGGTTGTGACGTAATGAAGCCTCGGTTACTGAGGTCACATGACTCTGGCAGTTTGATACACGCTCCCAACCACTGATTCAGAACAAAAGATTCGTAAAGGTTTCGAATCTTAATGAAGCAGTGTTTTGAAATTGCCAGCTTATGTATTTAGCAGCTCTACAGAAGACAGAGTTCAATCAGTGCAGTCAAAGGTCAAGCCCATAATAATACTAATGCTGAATCACATTAAACTCATGTTCCTGGTAATCTCAATCTCGACTCAGAATAAGTTCCTCTTGCAGCATCTCTTCTCTTCTCTGATGACGAGGGCGGAGCTATAACCTGTCACTCACATGAGATCAGCCAATAGCAAACCACAACCATCCAATCAATTCCCCACAGACACAATCAAGCCCCGCCCACATCTGTTCTTGTTCCTGAAGCTTCACTCAGATATACGACACTATAGAGGAGAAAAGACTCCGCCGCCAATTCAACGCGCTCAATCGGCACAGTGAACAAAACTTCACTAACATTATTCGCAGCGAGTCTTCTATCCAATAACCACAAACTTAGTTTGATATTAAAAGTAACAAAAGCACAAAGCCTACCTGATGCCTTTTCAAATGAATCGATATGGAATCAGACTCTGAATCAAGGACATATGAAGTGAACTAACCCAGTCACAGCACGGTTTACAGATTTTAAGATATTGCTCAGACACTAAAAGTGTTCATCGAGGCTCACTAAGTGAAACATTCACTCATGTGCCGGATCTGCAAACTACAAGCACATTACGTGCTTCACACTCAGTTTGCTAGTGTAAAAAACTTTCATCTGTGTGGAGTTTGGCGTGTATGTGGCTAATCATTTGATGTTTGTGTGTAGAGTTAGTTACTACACAAAAATAGCATTTTTAGAAGAGTTGATATAGTTTAGAATGAATATAGTTAAAAATAATATAGTTTTGAAGTTTGCTTATGAAAGAGATGTGACGTTTTGCGTCTTGTGTGTGTGTAGAGTTTTGAGAAAGGGAGCCATAGTTTCAAACTAGCGTCAGTAGAAGTCCTCATTTCTATGGTCTTACTAGAGACACGCGCCACACACACGACAGCTACACTGGCTGATGCAAACGCCGGCCTGTAGTTGCCATCCCATAGTGCCCATGAGTCCAGTCGCCACGGCGACGGCAGAGAGGCGGAGACCTGCAGCATCAGCCCCTTTTCTTTAATAAGATTTACCACAATCAGATTACACAACAACCGGCGCGCACACACACACATTAACACGCAAACACACACTCCTCTGTAACCAACCAGTACTTTACCAGAAAACGTGGATAAAGCAACCGTTTCCCCTCTGCACTCGCGATCAGTCGCTGAAGTATCATCTGAAGCCGATCTAAATACTCTAATGACCAATATATGAGCTCAGTTTCAGTCCCGTCTCCAGTGTGTGTGTGTGTGTGTGTGTGTGTGTCCTCAGGGGCGTCCGTGAGCCTTCATCAGTTAAACACCACACACACTATGAGCTCAACACACTCAGGATTACTGACACACTGAACCTGCAACATCACCATGGCACTCAAAACACAACACACACCAGACACACTCCTCCAGCTTTACAAACAAAACACTGCACGTGTTGATGAGGAATGACTGAAGATAGAATAAAATGTGTTTATTATTATTATTATTATTATTAAAAAGCAGAGGCTCTGTTAGCACTGCACGATTCTGGAGAAATTGAGAATCATGTATTCTTTGTTTCAAATAATTAGTTAATTTAGATTTTCTTTTATATTCAGTTTGAGTGAATGATTCAATGACATATTTTGTGGCAGTCACTTGTCGCCACCTACTGGCGTGACGATGCAAGCGGAGGGCTGGGCGGTCTGGGCGGAAAATGATCACGATCAAATTCTCCATATTAGTTGATCGATAAATGTCAGATTTCCTTCGAGTTTAAAGGCAGATTTTTGCTCCTATGTGAAAACAGATCATTAATTGTGGTTTAAAACGACTCGTTATTTTCAGAAAATGACAAACACTTCATGTTTTTGAATTCTTTCCAGTCATTTATAGCGCCGTTTCATTACGCTTTTGGTGCATACACATTATTTCTAACTCTTGTTAATCGATTTATCGAGGAAAACTATTATTTTATTGTTGTAATCGACATCAGTGTTTATATCTGAACTATAAACTTATACCAGTACTTCTGTGATAATCTGAACTATTGTAAGACAGAAATAATGATACGGTGAGGTTGAAAAGACGGTTTCATATCTATACATGACAACGGCTCTCTGGATCAGAACACAGATCTGAACGTTCCTGTGATCAGAGGTTTAATAGACTTAAGAGCCGAATCGCTGTGGAATAACATCGAGTGTGTTTGAAATCACGATTGTGATCTTTTAATGATTAATCGGGCAGCTCTAGGTTCTGTTCTTTCTTTTCTGAACGTTTTGTGAATGATCAAATGCTAGCAACTGGCGGGGAAAGAGTTAAACCTCACTGAACTGACCAGAGGATTTCACTTGAAGCTGATGTTTAAGAACAGGACACTGGAGTCGAGGATCCCTGGGGTTTCACAGTGTGTGTGTGTGTGTATTGTAGAGGGGTCGGGGGTCACAGGATCCAGTCCTGACCCATCTGTTGCTCATCTGTGGGGGAAGAGCGATTACACACACCAGTCCTCCACCATCAGCACTGTGAAGCTAATCTGGAGAGAACATCTGAGCTGAACCAACGCAAGACGTCAGCAGAACTAGCGGTGAAGAGACCCGCAGACTCCAGCATCTACACACCTCAGTAAAGGCCCGTTTGATTCTTGGAGATGAGCCGATTGCAATTCCCTTGGCCAATTCAGATTTTTTTGTGAGTAAGTGTGACCCGCCAATACCTTTTTATTATTGTAATTTGTAAGTGTAAATGTATTTAATTTCAGTGCATCCCTATTCACTTTACATCACTTTCTTTCAGTTATTTAAAAACATTATTTAAAAAAAAAAAAACAAATTTTGAAGGTGGTCTTAGACATTTGGACTGTGAAGTCCTGAAATTAAACTGACACACTTTCTCACATTAATTCAGCGAGAAGTAATGCGACTTTGACACGGCTCCAGCAGGGATTGACACGAGTGGCCACCAACCCTTCAGTTAATCGCCCAGTCTCAGCCGATCAATCCGCCGGAAGGGCCGTCACTCACTCCTCGAGCGGGTCTGGACTGGCCTGAGTCCATCACGCCCCTATAACACACACATCTGGGCCTGGACGAGGCAGAGCTGGCTGACAGTGAGCGTCTTCAGACCCAGATCTGCTCTGCTGATACACACATTAGAGCCGCCAGACCATCGCCCTCAGCGGACAGGCTTCTGGCACTGACACCGTGTGCGAACTACACGCGCCGCGCGATAAAAGCTTCTTCATGTTAATCAGAGAGTTTGTCCTAACCAGCCGCGACGACTCTATTTTAGAAACGGTTTCTATTTTTCTGTGACGTCGCGCTGGAACAACAAACACAAAGTGTGGCGATGATAATCTCAGGCGCTGTTTATGTGCTTTATTTAATGTTAAAAGCGTGTCATGTGACTCTGAACATCATTTAGTGCTCCAGCTTTGTGGCTGTAAAAGCAACAATGGATAATTCACCTCAGATCTCGAAATTAAACAAATGGAAACAAGAACGTTCAAAAACTGTGAACAAACAAGTGTATTATTTGACAAAGATTGTTTTAGTAACTCAGCCTACGTATTCAATAATGTTTAAATGGTGTAATATTTGTGAATTTGATTATGTAGCTACTTATCTATTTTCGTGCGAATGCCGTCAAGATTACTCTCTGGTGCCGCGCACTCGCCGCGAGACTCCGCCCACACGCTGTTCTGATTGGCTGACTCCGCCCACACGCTGTTCTGATTGGCTGACTCCACCCACACACTGTTCTGATTGGCTGACTCCGCCCACACACTGTTCTGGTTGACTGACTCCACCCACACGCTGCTCTGATTGGCTGTGGGTTTTGATTGATTTTGACGCATCTTTACACATTAATGACTGTGTTTATGTAAAGCATGAGTGTATTTAAGCTCAATAAGACGACGCTAAAGAGAACTTAACGCACTTTTAGTGTCGGCGCTCAGAAAAGCTCATGTCAGAACAGCATGAGAATAAACTGGCAAGTCTTCAAAGGGGACATAACATGAAATTCTGACTTCTCCCGTGTGTAAGTGCTATAATCGAGTCCCCTGTGCTTCTACCAACACAGAAAACATGAAGAGTGAAACCCAGTTTGTTTTGGTGAGCCTTTCTCTGCAAGCCTTGATCAGAATTCACTCAGAAAGAGGATCTTACTATAATATTACGGCCCTTAATCTGACCGTTTGCACACACCAGCCGACATGTGGTCCCACAGGCGACAACAGAGACCAGTTCCAACAGAGACCAGTTCTAACGCAACAGCTCATTTGCATTTAAAGGGACACACCCAAAAAGGAGCAAATTTGACAAACCATAATAAAAGATCTGGTATTTTGAGCTGAGATCTCTCAGACACTCTGGGGACGCCACAGATTTATATACATCTTGTGAAAGGGGCATAATATCTCACCTTTAAAACGCATGTTTTCAGGCTAATACAAGACTTGATCTCCATATTGACAGTGATTCTGAGACAATAACTGTTAGACCGTATTATATTGGTGGTTTAAACACACAGTGCTTGTTAAACGGGGGTCCAAACGGGGGTGCGTTCAGCTCGGCACCCAACAGTGAACACACACACACACTTCCAGACACACAGTTAAGCCTCTTTACACTCGACTGCACACACAGATCTGGGCTTGAGTCGATGGGGGAAGGTACCACAGACCTTCTACACACACAACCTTCCCAGAGTGCACCAGTGAGGCGTGACTCGACGCCTGGGAGCAGGACACAGGCCATAAAAGTGGAGAGATAAATCTCTGTAGATAATTGGCGTGACCCCGTTCACAGAGGAACAGTGTTGCACTTCTAGAAGAGCGTTCACACCGAGAGAATGCCATCTTTGGGTTAAATATGTAGCTATAGGTCAAAGTTGAGCTCTACATCTGATTGCCAGAATCTGAAAACACAGTTACATGTTAACAAGGGGTCACGACAACCATTTCCTTGCTGGCATGAGTTGCATGATTCCTCTCACACACACACACACACGCACGCACAAGGAAATAAGACGACTTCTGTTTTAATCAGACCAAACCTCATTAAGTGTCTCGCATGCCCTTCTCCCCTAAGGCCGGAAGTGACGGGTTAACTGACATGTGCTGCTCTAGTTCAGCTGGTTTGGCTTGTCCGCGTCCTATCCCTCCCACAGCCACGCTTTCCAGAAACATCCATGCACAAACTCGAACTGAAAGCAAAAGACTGTGTGGAGTGACATCTGATCACTGTATGCGAGGCTGATCGATGTGAACTGGCTCTCTAACACCTGCATCTAACTTTAGTTACACACACACACACACACACACACACGCTTATATGCACGCGCGAGGCTTCATGGGAAGATAAACTAAACCTCACAGGTACTGATTTAAAGCGCACACACCGCATCAGTCAGCGCGAGCTCGACTAACTTCATCCACTGGAGTGAATCTCTGCCAGCAGCTTCAACATTAGACACGAGCACAGATCCATATCACGATCAAAACACACTCTTAACGACATGAAGCAGCTTTCAATGAGGAGTTGAGCTTTTCTGACATGACACCTGCATCTGTTAGCTTAGCTCAAGCGGCTAGCTGACCAACTAGCCTTCAGGTCAACGCGCTTACTCTCCTTTTCACCCTCCATATATCCCCGCTTTCTTGCGATACCCCATCGCTAAACACTCTGCAGGTGCGCAGAAAGGCACACAGGTGTGGTAAAGCTGGTGTTTGCGGTGTAGTGTACTCACCCGTGCTCACTGATACAGCTCTCCGCCTGCGACTACAGCGCGTCACGTGTGGCTGTGGACGATGAATCCCCACACTCAGGCCCCGCCTCCCGCACGATCCGATTGGCAGCGGAGTTCAGCGTGGGCACGCCTCTCAGACCGTGCGCGATGATGATTGGTCAGATTTGACGTCTGTCACAGACTGTGTCTCCGCCTCCGACCTGCACCTCGTGGACGCCGCTGATTGGCCGAGGCGTACACGGAAATACACGCTCATTGGACACATCACAGCAGAAGCGAAAGATGACGGATTTGATCACTTCATGTCTAGCTTTCAAAAGTGTTCAATGCTTCATTTTTTCTCACTTATGACATTAGGAATCATAAGGAATATTATTTAATCAATCTGATACTTCTAATATTTAATTTAGTGCATACATGTAAAAATGTGGGTAATGAGCATTTTCATTAAGCATTTTATATTTTTAAAACTGTAAGTATTTGCTAACTTTTTAATGAACTTTAATTCTATCTTTTGATTATATATATATATTTTGTTCGTTTGATTTGTTTATTAACATACCTTTTTGGCTGTATTTGTAAATCTTTAAAACCAACGCATAAAAAAAAGAAAGAAAAATATGACTAATATTTATAAAACAATCAAACACCCACAGCTCGCCTACATGCCGTACATTACATTTTATAGCATTCAAAACTTTTGACAAAATTTGTTTGTCATAAAGGCTTCTGCCTAAAAGTTTGAATTCAATAAAATTAGATTTGTAGACAAATGCAATGCTTTCTTTTCTCTTTCGAGGATGATTGTGTCTAATACACAGAGATACCTTCATTTAGTACAACATCACTATAAAATCTTTGGTATTTTGAGAGAATAACTGCATGTAGAGTCATTATGAACTGTAATATAACCACACTCCACTGAGATTATGATCTTATCGCATCTGTGTAACATCACCAGCAATAATAACCACTGACTCCCACTGTATGGACATAAACAATAATAAAAACCAGAGACATTTCTCAGAATATCTAATAAAAGGAAGTTACAGTAAATGGTATTAAATCTTCATCCCTTAAAGGGACAGTGCACCTTCTGTCATCATCCTTCTGCTGAACACAAAAGAAGATATTTTGAAGAATGTTTGTAACTAAACAGTTGATGAACCGCATTGGCTTCAATAGTGTTTCTCCCATATGGAAGTCACATGTTCAGCAGAAGAAGCTCATCCAGGTGTGGAACAGCGATGGTTTTCGGGTGAACTGTCCCATTGTGGAAGCACTGGTATATCGAGATGTGAGTTTCACAGGGTTCAGTGTGTAGATAACTGACATCAGATCAGTCTAAACTGTAAAGCTGCTTTGAAACGATGTGTGTTGTGAAAAGCGCTGTACAAATAAATGTGAATTGAAATTTGAATTGTTTATTGTTCTGCGAGTGAAACTGAGCTCAGTGTTCAGGACACACCTGCAGTGTTTCAGTTGACCATCATCATCATCATCATCATCATCAGTGGTGAGACCGGTAGAGCGAGACGAGTTCACTCGCACTATAAACACGGTTAGTCTCACAGAAACTGTGCTGGAGGGGCAAAGGCATTCACAGATACAACTGATTCAATAGTAGGATATCATTTGTATCTCGATTTATTGTCACTTGTTTTAAACACTTCCACACATGCATGACCAAACTTACTGTATTTACTAGTTGCCATATCAACACTATATAGAGAAACAATTGAGCCAAAACTCAGAAATCTTAGAAATATATCACTGACCATTTATTTGACCCCAGCAAAAGTATGTACATTTTTCGTCTGTTTTTTTTTGTTTGTTTGTTTATTTAGGCAAATCTGATCTTAATTTTGATCTTATATCTGTTATTTAACAGTTGAGATAGTTGTTAAATGCTGATCTAACAGCAGAAGACACTAGCAGGGTTTGAACCGGGGCATGTTGTCACACTGCGTTACAATGAGTCTCTATCAGAACTATGATATTCTATTCTAGACTTTTATCAATTCTATTGAGAAACCAGAAGAAAAGGGTGAATAAAGACTGAGAGTCAATGTTCTGTAATGATTAATTATTATTATGTTTTGAACTGTGCTGTATAGCTGTGTTTTGCAGTGTTTGTTGTCAAACTCAAAAATGAGTTTATTTTTAATTATTAAAAAGTTCCATTATTTTATAAGAAAAAGTTAATAATTGTATTTTATTGAGAAAATATTTTAATTTGTCTAGTATATTCTTTGTTTAGATCAGATAGTGTTTTAATCTGTCATATGGTCGTGTTATAATGTGCTCCACCTATGGGGCATGTTGTCACACTCTTTCAGGATAAATCAAGGAAAAAGTAAACACTGTATTAATGAAACAAAACCACATAGTTGTACTAGACATGTGTTAGATGAATGAGGGGAAAAATATTAATACTCTGAACCCTAAGCAATTTAGCCTCCACAAACTGAGAAAGTGTAGGTTGTGCCCCACTCTCTCCTACTTCGCTGTTTAACAGCATATAAACACAAGTCAAGTTTGGACTTTGACTTTATTTAATTCAGCTGCGCATTACATGTTCATCTGAGTTTATGGATCAAACGGGCCAATCAGGAGAAAGCGATGGAGCGACAGTGAAGCCGTCGCGAGTCACGTGACTGATGTCGCAGCGATGCCGAGGGTCACGTGATGTTCTGCACAAATCTTCTGTTTCTTTCTTTCTTCTGCTCCAGATCTCCTCAAACGCGCTGGTCCTCCTCTAACACTCAGGGCTGAGCTGATGTACAGAAGTGTTTCATCAACTAAACGCATGAACGCATAGCCTATCAGAGCCCGTGTGCAGCATCTGAC
This sequence comes from Leucaspius delineatus, assembly GCA_023718395.1. Taxonomy (NCBI): domain Eukaryota; kingdom Metazoa; phylum Chordata; class Actinopteri; order Cypriniformes; family Leuciscidae; genus Leucaspius; species Leucaspius delineatus. Next base: position 3,685,717 of record CM043367.1, on the reverse strand, counting down.
TGCATATTAATCATTTCTGTTATCAGACAGCAGGCTGAGTGTGCAAACACCCGTGCACTGACACACTGAGCTGAACGGGTCCGTTATGGAAATATTCTCTGAACATTCAAAACATTCTTGGTGATGACGTCATGATGTAATTATATGGGAACGCTACTTTCGAACGTCCTGAAACATTTAAAAAACGTTCGACGAACGTCTAAAGAAACCGTTTCAGAAAAAACACCCCATGAAGGATGTATATGTGAAGACCTCCGATGCAATAGCCTCTAAAAGCCACCTAATGTCACAAATGAGATGCTAACATTGATTGAATGCTGTCCGCTCATCAATACTCTCACCTCAGACTCACTAAACCCCTCAGCCCGTTCATAATGCCGGTCCTTAGGTGGAAACATAGGAGCCTGATAAAAATGTTAATATTAAACTAAAACTTTGGACGAACTTAGAGGCCTTTGCATCTGAAGTCTTCACATGTTCTTGTACTTCTGTTTTGAGAACATGATTAAAGACTTTGAAAGAGCTTCTATTATCGTTACTGGAGGAGCGTTTGCTCCTAACTGTGAGAACGGTCCTGTCCCTCACATGAGCTCTGCACTGCGGCACACTCAGCCAGGAGAAGAGGGGAACACACCTGTACCTGTCCTCACTGAGAAGAAAAACACGAGGGAACACTTTACTGTGAGGTGACGTAGTTACACGTCATTCCGTGTCAACTCAACTAGAGGTCACCAGATCATATTTTTGATTTTGTTCATATTTTTTCTGAAGACAGACAAAAATAAATCGCGATGGAAGCCAAAATATTAAATATCACAGATGTATATTAACTGAGTAATCCGCTATTTTGTAGGGATTTTCACCTGAGATTTGGAGCCAGATTATAGGGGTGGAAAAATGACATTAGAAAGACAGCAGCATCATTGTTTTATTTTTAGATTTGCAGATCTATTAGTGAAATCTGTTGACTTTATCAATCTTTGTTGCATTATATGCCAACAGTGACCGCTCAAAAATGGCAAAAAGCCCTTAGGCACTGTAACAGGAAGTATGAAAGATATCTTAATATCCTTTTAGATTCTGGTTCTTAACAAACTTTTCTTTTGGTATCTTCCTTTTAAAGGCCCTCGATGGTTCAACCCCAGAGATATGGAGATCTTAGTGCGGCTCACTGAGTAAAATGGTCAATTGTGCACATGTTCAGTGACCAAAAACCAAATGTGGGTCACTTTGCATAGAGAAATGTATCTTGTGTTTTCTATCAGCTCAATTGCATTGAACTTAACCTGTCTGAGTGTTTTTATAACATGCCTGCAACTCTAAAAGTATTAAAGTTATCTTAATATTCGTCTAAATCCCCATTCTTAATGGACTTTTCTTTTGTAATCTTCATTTTTATCAGGCTCTATATAGTTCAATCCCATAGATATTGGGATCTCAAAGCAGCTCCATGTTCAAATTGTTGAATTAGATTTTCAGTGGTCAAGAACCAAATGTAGGTAACATTTCAAACAGCCGTGTTTAAATAAGAATGTCTGAAGAACAACACTGAAACTAGAAATGGATCTAGTTTCCCTCGATCAAGACAACTGAACACAACACACATCTCTGAGTGCCCAAAACAAACATTTCCCTGAGTTTACATGCCTGTAACTCAAGAAGTGTTCAAGATATCTTAATGTCCTCTTAGAATATTGTTCTTATGAAACTTTTCTTTTGAGATCTTCATTTTTAAGGCCCTCGATGGTTCAATCCCAGAGATATTGGGATGTCAATGTGGAAACTTGTAGTTACGATACTGAGTATCTGAGTAAGTGACCCACGTTTGGTTTTTGGTCACTGAACATGTGCACAATTGACCATTTTACTCACTGAGCCGCATTAAGATCTCCATATCTCTGGGGTTGAACCATCGAGGGCCTTTAAAATGAAAATGCTAAAAGAAAAGTTTGTTGAGAACCAGAATCTAAAATTATATCAAGATATCTTTAATACTTCTTGAGTTACAGGCATGCAAACTTGAGGCAAAAACAAAACAAGAGGTGCTTTCCCCCATTTTTGAACCGTCACCGTTGGCGAATAATGAAACAAGGATCGATGTAGTCAACATGTTTCACTAATAGACCAGCCAATCTCTGTGGAATAGTGAAATAATGATGCCGCCATCTTTATAAAGTCATTTCTACACCCCTGTAATTTGGCACCAAATCTCTGGTGAAAACTGTCATTTTAACCCTCCTCTACAAAACAATTAAACTCAGTAAATATACATCTGTGATATATTTAATATGCATGTCTTTCTTCAGAAAAAATAATAACAAAATGTAAATTTGAGCTGGGAAGTTTCTGAAATCTGGTTGATTTGACACGGAACGACATAGTAATAACAGTAAATTATGCATAATTAACCAAACCGTAACTAAGAAGTGTAGGCTACATGTAGTTCATTAATATCACTTCACTTTGAAATAAAGCTCAACCAATAATAATAAAGTATCTGTATAAATGAAATGATTGATTGATTTAATGAACAGAAGAAGAGATCAGCAGCATACTCTAGTTACAATAGACGTTCCTCTTGCGCCTCTGTGGACGGACTTTGGAAACACACGCCTGTGCAGAACTAACACTCTAGCGCGTGTGTGTACTCTGCATGTATCCTCATAAATACAATAAACACACACCTTTTGGAGTAGCCTAAACAGAAGCATGTGCCAACTAATGTACAACACAAACTGAACTTTGAAAATCAAATGTCGAGTAGGAAATTAAGAAGAGTCCTCCACTCCAAAAGCAGCATTAGTCGAAGTCCAGGTGTGTGTGTGTGAGACGGGCGAGAGCGTCCAGGAGCCCGTGACGACAGACCAGTGTAACATCAGGAGCTCAGCCGTGAGCTTATGTACATATAAATACAGTTTACAAAAGACAGCGTCGTCATCATCATCATCATCAGTCTGTGTGTGTGTGTGTGTGTGTGTGTGTGTTTGTGTGTGATCCTCTGCTGTGTCCAGCAGGCGGCGCTACAGGACCGGTGTGTGTGGAGCAGAGAGAGAGCTGGTCGTCCCGCACCAGAGAGAGCTCAACACACACACACAGGTGTTGATGAACATCAGTCACTCCGCTTTCTTGATGAACATCTGGACACACAGAGAGAGAGAGAGAGAGAGAGAGAGAGAGGGAGAGAGAGAGGGAGAGAGAGAGAGAGAGAGAGAGAGAGAGACTGTGAGTGTGTGTTTGCACATGACGCGGGGAACACTGGGCTATATGTACAACAGAAAAGGAAAAAAATGCATTTATAATCAAAATACAAATTATAAAATATTTAGGTAACACTTTACAATAAGGTTCATTAGTTAACATTAGTTACTGTATTAACTAGCATGCACTAACAATGATCAATACATTTGTTACAGTATTTATTAATTGTTAATGTTAGTTAATAATAATCCAGCTGTTCATTGTTCATGTTCACTGTGCATTAACTAATGTTGACAAATACAACCTCTGATTTAATAATGTATTAATAAATGCTGAAATTAATATTAATATTAATAAATGCTGAAGTGTTGTTCATTCATAGTCAATGTTTCTAAGGTAGTTAACTAATATTAACTAATGAAACATTATTGTAAAGTGTTACCAATATATAATATACAAATACAATTACGTATACATTGTAACAAATTAATATACAATAAAATTGTATTTATTCAGGGATGCACTAAACTGATCAAAATGAGTGACGGTGAAGACATTTATGAAGTCACTAAAGATTATATTTCAAATAAATGCTGTTTTCCCCAACTTTCTATTCATCAAGGAATACTGTATCAGGGTTTCCATAGGAAAACTGTTTTCAACACTGATAATAATCATAAATGTTTCTTGATCATCAAATCCTCATATTAGAGTGATTTCTGAAGGATCATGTGACACTGAAGACTGGAGTAATGATGCTGAACATTCAGCTTTGATCACAGGAATAAATTACACTTTACTAGATATTCACATAGAAAACAGCTGATGTACATAACAATAATATTTCACTGTTTTACTGTATATTGATCAGATAAATGCAGCTTTGGTGAGCAGAAGAGCCTCTTTCAGAAATGAATGGCAGTTAATATTATACATTACAGTGAAATTACATTAAATTGTAACAGAAATTAACATAAACTAAAATCCAGTGCCTTATACTGTATATTATCTCACAGTTATATAATATTTTGTTGCTCTTTTTACTGATTTACTATGTGTTAAACTCTAAATACAGTAAATCTAATTCCTCTGTTTTTGATCATAGCTGATCTGTGTAATTTCTAATTTACTCTAATTTTGATGAGCTTTTGATATATTGTACAGAATCTTGTAGCCATAAAAATAAAGCAGACATTGACATTTGTACCTGATATATGTTACAATGGTCTATATATATATATATATATATATATATATAAACACGATGCATTAAAAGCAGGGGGGTGAAAACATTTGAACAGGATGAAGATGTCCAAATTTGTCTTATTTTGTTTAAATATCACTGTCTTTCATTCAGTACTGTCCTTCAGAACCAACAGAAGACACGTGCATGTTTTACCTTGATCTTCAAGTCCAGAAAGTGTTCACCCCCGCTCTTAAAGCCTTCTGGAGCGTCAGTGAATGTGTGAACCTCCTGTAACACTTGTGTTTGAGTCCCTCAATCGTCTTTTTGTGAAAAGATGGATCTCAAAGTCATAAAATCACTGAAAGAGTTCAAATATGCAAAAGATGCTGGAAAACTGAAGGGTTTCTCTGTAGATCGTTGGGCCTCGAGAACACCCATCAGGAACAGGAGAACAGTCGTGGATCATCCAGGGAACGACACACAGTATTCACAGAATCAAGGAGCTGTACATGTGAACCGGTCATTTATATAAATTCAGCTTTTATTCTGTCTTATGGACTATGGTAAAAAAACCCATTCACCTTTAGTCTTATTGCATTTAACATTTAATTGCATGTGAATATCATGAGCAAAACTCTACAGGCTGAAGAACACTTACAAGAGGAGCGTTTGCCTGAGGTTTAGAAACACCACAGAAGAACAGCTAGACTAACTGATATACACTTCAAGCACTATTAAAGACAATTAACACTCAGTGATTAAAAAATAACATAATAAATTACACTCTGTGATTAAAATTAACACTCTGTGATTAAAAAATAACATAATAAATTAGCAATCGCAGCAAACAGACACAACTGAGCAAATATACGACTGAAATAAACAGTGTTTTCAGATTTTCAGGTATTCAGGGTCAGAAACTAATCAAATGTAAAATAACAGTGCACTTTATTAATAAAATATACATTAGAAATATAGTTACACAAGTTATTCAGTCAAGAACGAGTGAATCTTCTCTGTCTGTTGTCTGATCAGTGTTATTATAGAGACTAGGGTTGCCAACTTTCTGAAATGGAAATAAGGAACGGGGGGGGGGGGGGGGGGGGGGCATTGCCCCCACAGAAGAAAAATTGAAAAATAACCCCTGAAATGATGACTTTTGGTGAATATTGTGGAAACTAATTGATATTTAGATATATATTTCATACATTACAGCATATTATAATAGGCTTACAACTTATTAGGCCTATATATTTATAGAATATCAAAGTAGGCCTAATCAATATACAAGACTGAATCACATAGATGTGAAATATAAAGGCTAACATGGTCATTTTGCCAACAGTGAACCCTGGATTTGTTTAGCTTATAATACGTTTAAAATAGGCTATATCATTCAAAACTCATCGGCTCAGACTGCATTTGAAGAAAAATAAACACAACAGTTTTCTGTAGCCTTGTGTGAACTTACGCACTAGAATTAGACTTCTAGGATGTTCTTTCCAGTGCAAAAAAATCATATTTTTAATTTAATTAGACAACATTTTAAGGAAGTGTAGTGCAAATATCTTTATATAATTATACTTCCATTATAGTTAACTTTCTTTCCAGTGCAAAACAACAATACATAAAAAACAGCTAATAAAGAAAATCTAAAATATTGCACTGGAATACTGCATTCAAGCTACACAACACCTGTATGTACTGTATATTTCTGTACTCTTTTCTGTTTCGCCGGCTGCTCTAGTCATTTTCACATTTCCCGCTGTTGTCACTTGTCGTCGTCGTTGCTACGATACGTGACTCTCAATGACTGAAACGACCAATTAAAGGGCATTCTCTGATGATGTAAAAAACGCCACGCTGATCATAGACAAACAGGGGGACTAGTTAATATCTATCTATACCGTCGGGCTTTGCTTTTTTTTCTTATCATAGCCTACAATTGTCTTCGTTCATAGTCTGATGTGTCTGTCATGGATTTGCACTGAATTGATTCTCAAAAATATGGAACAAAGTGCGTTCCGTATCAGTTCAATACGGAACAAGACTTTTATGTGTCAAATACGGGACGATTCTGTATTATACGTAACGGTTGGCAACCCTAATAGAGACGCAGCAGGAATATTAGTGCTGTCACTTTAAGAGCTGCACTGATCCAGTATACTGACACACACACACACACTGATCCAGTATACTGACACACACACACACACTGATCCAGTATACTGACACACACACACTGATCCAGTATACTGACACACACACACACACACACACACTGATCCAGTATACTGACACACACACACTGATCCAGTATACTGACACACACACACACACACTGATCCAGTATACTGACACACACACACTGATCCAGTATACTGACACACACACACACTGATCCAGTATACTGATACACACACACTGATCCAGTATACTGACACACACACACACACTGATCCAGTATACTGACACACACACACTGATCCAGTATACTGACACACACACACACACACACACTGATCCAGTATACTGACACACACACACACACACACACACACACACACACACACACACTGATCCAGTATACTGACACACACACACACACACACACACACACTGATCCAGTATACTGACACACACACACTGATCCAGTATACTGATACACACACACTGATCCAGTATACTGACACACACACACACTGATCCAGTATACTGACACACACACACACACACACTGATCCAGTATACTGACACACACACACACACTGATCCAGTATACTGACACACACACACACACTGATCCAGTATACTGACACACACACACTGATCCAGTATACTGACACACACACACTGATCCAGTATACTGATACACACACACTGATCCAGTATACTGACACACACACACACACTGATCCAGTATACTGACACAAACACACACACACACACACACACACTAATCCAGTATACTGATACACACACACTGATCCAGTATACTGACATACACACACACTGATCCAGTATACTGACACACACACACTGATCCAGTATACTGACACACACACACACTGATCCAGTATACTGACACACACACTGATCCAGTATACTGATACACACACACACTGATCCAGTATACTGACACACACACTGATCCAGTATACTGACACACACACACACTGATCCAGTATACTGACACACACTCCTGAAGCACACTCCTGACACACACACACACTGATCCAGTATACTGACACACACTCCTGAAGCACACTCCTGACACACAGCGTGACGTAGGTGTAAGAACAGACCCAGTGTTTACAAAGCCAACGTACAAAGACTAGGTCAAACGCTATTTACAAAATAAATAAACAAATAAAAGGTAAAACAATGATGTCGGACGGAATCGATCAATAATTAAAGGAATCGATAAGAGGAAATTTTTATTTTATATCAAGTATCTGATTCCTGACCTCCAGTATTTGATTCCAGAATTCGATTCCAGGTTATATATATATAAATATTCCCTTTAGATGAAGAGAATGAGGTTGTGAGAGTGAGAGTGTGTGTGTGTGAGAGTGTGTGTGTGAGTGAGAGGCTGTACCTCGCTGAGAATGACCCACACCGGAGAGTCGGTCAGCACCGAGAGTCTCAGAGCCTCCAGCGGCCCGAAGGAAGAGTCCACCTCACCCTCCGCCATCCCGTTCTCAAACCTCCCTGAGGACACACACACACACACACACATACTGTGACACGATCCTCACACACATCAACACAATCAACTCTTCTGAGATCATGTGCGGAAGAGCAGGCTGAGGCAGATCAGGACAAACCTTCATACTTTAAAGGATTAGTTCACTTCAGAATTCAAATCTCCTGATGATTTACTCTCCCCCACGTCATCCAAGATGTTCATGTCTGTCTTTCTTCAGTGGAAAAGAAATGAAGGTTTTTGAGGAAAACACTCCAGGATGTTCCTCCATATAGTGTCTTCAATGGGGTCCAACGGGTCGAAGGTCCAGATGTGAGTTTCAGTGCAGCTTCAAAGTCTCGACACGATCCAGCCGAGGAATAAGAGTCTCATCTAGACAAACCAGCGGACATTTATAACAGAAATAAACATTTATATACTTTTATCCACAAATGCTGGTCTTGCTCTAGCTGTGATGAGACACACATTACATAATCAGGTTGAAAGGTCAAGCGTGACGTAGGTGTAAGAACAGACCCAGTGTTCACAAAGCCAACGTGCAAAGACTGTCAAACGGCATTTACAAAATAAATAAACAAATAAAAGGTAAAACAACGATGTCGGACGATTTTGAAGCTGGAGGAGAAATTGAGATTGAGTTTAGGTCTGTTCTTGCACCTACGTCCCGCTTGACCTTTCACCCTGATTACGTAATGTGTGTCGCATCACAGCTAGAGCAAGACCAGCATTTGTGGATAAAAGTATATAAATGTTTATTTCTGTTATAAATGTCGGCTGGTTTGTCTAGATAAGACTCTTATTCCTCGGCTGGATCGTGTCGAGACTTTGAAGCTGCACTGAAACTCACATCTGGACCTTCGACCCGTTGGACCCCATTGAAGACACTATATGGAGGAACATCCTGGAGTGTTTTCCTCTGAAACCTTCATTTCTTCTCGACTGAAGAAAGACAGACATGAACATCTTCTTGGATGAGTATATTATGAGGAAATGTTAATTCGGAAGTGAACTAATGCTTTAACTAATTAAGTTGAAAAACACACCATTGAGAGTGTACTGTGCCATACATGATTTCCTGTGAAATATCTCACAAAACACACCAAATAAACCAACATACAGCAGAGCAGGATACAATGACATTTGATTTCGGATGATAAATATTTGGAATGATTCACATGTATTTTTGCTGGATCCTGCAGTGCTCCGAAGCGTCTGCTTGGATTATATTCAGCACATTAATGACTGAAGGGGAAACTGACGCTCTGATACGAGGGACGGGCCTCAATAAACCCTGAGGCGCAGTAATCAGACAGACATACATAATCATAATCATGAGAGGGAGACAGCCAAACAGATCAAAAACACTTCAGGCTTCTCAGAACCAAGATCTGCTAGGATTTTCTCCACGGATTTGGAGTGTGAGTTCAGCAAGAGAGAGACAGAGAGCATTCATGATTCACACTAGGGCTGGTTACTGACACAAATTCAATATGGATTAATTTATATATATATATATCTCAGGTACACGTCAATCTTTTTCAATAGAGAAAAAAAAGTTTAACGGGAACCAGTTTAAACCATACATTAGGCTAAGGGTTCACATTAACAACTGATTCATATATAAACATTTTGTATTATATTAAAGTCATAACTTTTGAATGACATTATGTTACTACTCCAATTCGTTTTCTGAAATGTATACATTTGTTTTCATGACAGATTTATTCAAACATAGAGGAACAGTTTAAGTCAAAATATAATGAAAATGTAATATAGTGCATATATTTATCAAAACGCTCCTTATTTCTCCATCTGACTGTCGAGTTTATGATCACTGAACGGCTTTTCTGAGGTAAATGTGACATTATATTGTTTTATTGACGTCTTTCTGCGGTTGAAACACTGATTGATGGATTACATGAGACATGACTGAGTTCAGTGAGTTGTTCTGTATCTTCTGATGTTTATTTGCTGCTGTAACTAGTAAAGAGGAAAATGATCACTTCATCTGTCACACACATTAAAGAGACACAAACACACATTTACTGACTGAATTAAGTGATGAAACTGACAGAATTTAAAAGCTGAGACTTTGTTTCATCAAAAATAAAGCACAAAGCTAATTGTGATTATTGACTGCGAGGAGCTACAAATAATGTTTACTGAAGTTTTGTTCAACTGAAAACAGCACTGACTAAAAGATTGATTCTTTTGATTTAAGAATTAATATCTAAATGAGAATAAATTGCAGTCGAGAAATCCGTATGTTCAACCCAATCCCAAATAAAACCAACATCTTTTCCATGTGTTGAAGTGTGCTGGTGTATGTTCTCATGTAACGCTGGAGAAGTGTAACACTGGCGCTCTCTCAGGAGAATGTCACTGTGGAGACGCTTTAATGGCGACATATGATATTACATCAATTCTGCATCGTCTAAATGAGTGAACAGGTTCAAGATGGTGAAAACAAGACAGGTGTTTGAATAAACCGTCAGAAAAGATAACTTATTTAAAGCAGCAATTACGCCATCACGCGCTTCATCCGAGCATGAGTGTTGTGTATGGGCTGAATCATGAATACTGCTGTTGTATTTAGTGTGTGTGTCACAGGTGTGCGCTCACCTATTCTGATGAAGCCGTCTTCTGTGCGCTGGTACTTTGGCGTCTTCTCTCTCCCCTCCTTCAGTGCTTCTTTCTCCGACTGAATATTCTGATCAAGAGGGACAGAAGTGTTGGAGTGTTTCAGCATATAACACACACACACACTCAAGTCATTTGTCAACAGATAAGCCCATAATCTAGTTTTTAAAAACAGCAAACATATTGCAAATGATCTCAATTAATACATTTATATTTAATTATTTAGCAGATTAAACTAACAGCAGGGCAACAATATACAAGTGCCGTGACCAGTCCCAGTTAGTCCAGCACAGGACACGTAGTAAGGTGTTTTTTAAATAGATATATAATAGTAAGTGTTAGTATTAATGGGTTGAAGGTGTGGATGAACAGTCCAGGTAAAGCTCTGTGAAAGTGATTCTGTGCCTCTTTGGGATGATGCACCACAAAGCTTCTGGAAAACACATTGGTCTGAAGTAATGAGTTTAGGAATAGGGATGCAGAGCCATTAATTAGATTAGTCATTTAATATAATTAATGATTTCTTTCCAATTTATCATTTTTTTACACAACTCCTACTGTTTTGTTAAGCTCAACCCTTTTTATTATGTTTCTTGAATGTGCGGGTTTATCAGTAACCAATATTTTGACTCAAACTAGCTAGTCCTGACTCTGTGATACATTCATTTAGACTAAATATGCATCTCACAACTTTAAAACTATATTCAGAGAAGAAAAAAATAAACAAATATTGGTAACAGGGTTGCAAGTCTTTCAATCTATTAAACACTTTTTAATCAAAAATATATTTTCAAACTGACATCTTCAAATTAATGTGGAAAAAATATGTGGAAAAAATTAATGTGGAAAAAATAAATATTTTTAATATTTCAGCTTTTGCTTTTATCAAACCACCTAGCAACCACCCAGAACATCCTAGCAACCACCCACAGCACTGGGGGATGAGTTCTGCACAGACAAACACAACTCTTTTCTTCGTGAAATGTAAAAATCTCATTTAGCCCTTTATTCTGTTGCATGCAATAATCTCTATATGAATGAGCAGTTTATGAAAGCGAGTGCAACTGTATTTTTCCAGATCGGAGATGATATTCCTTTATTAAAAAAAAATTCAGTTTTGGCAAAAGATTCTTCAGAAAGTGATATATTGAACCAATCTGTATTTCTGCTTTTCTGTCAAGAGAAAATAAAAATGACAGCAAAAATAGTTAAAGTGTGAAGGATGCATTAAAGAGAAGTGACGCAGGAGCCCTGAGCTGACATTCAGAGGGAGGAACACTCTTAAATATAAAGGTTATTTATTGGCATTGATGGTTTCAACAAGAACCTCTGACATCCATGGAACCTTTCCATTGCACAAAAGGTTCTTTATAGTGGAAAAGGGTTCTTACGATTTTTTAAAAAATGGTTCTTTTAAGACCTGATCACTGAAAGGGTTCTTTGGGGAAGCAAAAGTGGTTCTTCTATGGCAAACTTTTGGAATCTATTTTTAAGAGTGCATGAATTTTAAAGGTTGTTTATGGAACCATCAATGCCAATAAAGGCCCTTTATTTTTAAGAGTGAAGCTCAGCGCACACATTCACCGCAGTTGTTCCTGTTGATGAGGGGCATCTCCAGATCTCCAGTGGTTCAAGTCTTCCCTCTCAGCAGGTCCTTCAGGGTGTCGTGGAGGGGTGAGGTGTCCCAACATCGAGCTACTGGAGTGCCTCAGGGCTCAGTGCTGGGACCGCTTCTCTTCTCTATCTACATGTCACCCAGAAACATGGCTTTTCCCATCAGTGTTATCATCTAGCTAATGGAGTGCCTCAGGGCTCAGTGCTGGGACCGCTTCTCTTCTCCATCTACATGTCATCACTAGGATCTGTCATTCAGAAACATGGATTTTCCTATCACTGTTATCATCTAGCTAATGGAGTGCCTCAGGGCTCAGTGCTGGGACCACTCCTCTTCTCCATCTACATGTCATCACTGGGATCTGTCATTCAGAAACATGGATTTTCCTATCACTGCTATCATCTAGCTACTGGAGTGCCTCAGGGCTCAGTGCTGGGGCCGCTTCTCTTCTCCATCTACATGTCATCACTAGGATCTGTCATTCAGAAACATGGTTTATCCCATCAATGTTATCATCTAGCTACTGGAGTGCCTCAGGGCTCAGTGCTGGGGCCGCTTCTCTTCTCCATCTACATGTCATCACTAGACCTGTCATTCAGAAACATGGTTTATCCCATCAATGTTATAATCTAGCTACTGGAGTGCCTCAGGGCTCAGTGCTGGGACCACTACTCTTCTCCATCTACATGTCATCACTGGGATCTGTCATTCAGAAACATGGATTTTCCTATCACTGCTATCATCTAGCTACTGGAGTGCCTCAGGACTCAGTGCTGGGACCACTTCTCTTCTCCATCTACATGTCATCACTAGGATCTGTCATTTAGAAACATGGTTTATCCCATCAATGTTATCATCTAGCTACTGGAGTGCCTCAGGGCTCAGTGCTGGGACCACTTCTCTTCTCCATCTACATGACATCACTAGGATCTGTCATTCAGAAACATGGTTTATCCCATCACTGTGATCATCTAGCTACTGGAGTGCCTCAGGGCTCAGTGCTGGGACCGCTTCTCTTCTCCATCTACATGTCATCACTAGGATCTGTCATTCAGAAACATGGTTTATCCCATCACTGTTATCATCTAGCTACTGGAGTGCCTCAGGGCTCAGTGCTGGGGCCGCTTCTCTACTCCATCTACATGTCATCACTAGGATCTGTCATTCAGAAACATGGTTTATCCCATCACTGTTATCATCTAGCTACTGGAGTGCCTCAGGACTCAGTGCTGGGACCACTTCTCTTCTCCATCTACATGTCATCATTAGGATCTGTCATTCAGAAACATGGTTTATCCCATCACTGTTATCATCTAGCTACTGGAGTGCCTCAGGGCTCAGTGCTGGGACCACTCCTCTTCTCCATCTACATGTCATCAGGAGGATCTGTCATTCAGAAACATGGTTTATCCCATCACTGTTATCATCTAGCTACTGGAGTGCCTCAGGGCTCAGTGCTGGGGCCGCTTCTCTACTCCATCTACATGTCATCACTAGGATCTGTCATTCAGAAACATGGTTTATCCCATCACTGTTATCATCTAGCTACTGGAGTGCCTCAGGACTCAGTGCTGGGACCACTTCTCTTCTCCATCTACATGTCATCATTAGGATCTGTCATTCAGAAACATGGTTTATCCCATCACTGTTATCATCTAGCTACTGGAGTGCCTCAGGGCTCAGTGCTGGGGCCGCTTCTCTACTCCATCTACATGTCATCACTAGGATCTGTCATTCAGAAACATGGTTTATCCCATCACTGTTATCATCTAGCTACTGGAGTGCCTCAGGACTCAGTGCTGGGACCACTTCTCTTCTCCATCTACATGTCATCATTAGGATCTGTCATTCAGAAACATGGTTTATCCCATCACTGTTATCATCTAGCTACTGGAGTGCCTCAGGGCTCAGTGCTGGGACCACTTCTCTTCTCCATCTACATGTCATCACTAGGATCTGTCATTCAGAAACATGGATTTTCCTATCACTGTTATCATCTAGCTAATGGAGTGCCTCAGGGCTCAGTGCTGGGACCACTCCTCTTCTCCATCTACATGTCATCACTGGGATCTGTCATTCAGAAACATGGATTTTCCTATCACTGCTATCATCTAGCTACTGGAGTGCCTCAGGGCTCAGTGCTGGGGCCGCTTCTCTTCTCCATCTACATGTCATCACTAGGATCTGTCATTCAGAAACATGGTTTATCCCATCAATGTTATCATCTAGCTACTGGAGTGCCTCAGGGCTCAGTGCTGGGGCCGCTTCTCTTCTCCATCTACATGTCATCACTAGACCTGTCATTCAGAAACATGGTTTATCCCATCAATGTTATAATCTAGCTACTGGAGTGCCTCAGGGCTCAGTGCTGGGACCACTACTCTTCTCCATCTACATGTCATCACTGGGATCTGTCATTCAGAAACATGGATTTTCCTATCACTGCTATCATCTAGCTACTGGAGTGCCTCAGGACTCAGTGCTGGGACCACTTCTCTTCTCCATCTACATGTCATCACTAGGATCTGTCATTTAGAAACATGGTTTATCCCATCAATGTTATCATCTAGCTACTGGAGTGCCTCAGGGCTCAGTGCTGGGACCACTTCTCTTCTCCATCTACATGACATCACTAGGATCTGTCATTCAGAAACATGGTTTATCCCATCACTGTGATCATCTAGCTACTGGAGTGCCTCAGGGCTCAGTGCTGGGACCGCTTCTCTTCTCCATCTACATGTCATCACTAGGATCTGTCATTCAGAAACATGGTTTATCCCATCACTGTTATCATCTAGCTACTGGAGTGCCTCAGGGCTCAGTGCTGGGGCCGCTTCTCTACTCCATCTACATGTCATCACTAGGATCTGTCATTCAGAAACATGGTTTATCCCATCACTGTTATCATCTAGCTACTGGAGTGCCTCAGGACTCAGTGCTGGGACCACTTCTCTTCTCCATCTACATGTCATCATTAGGATCTGTCATTCAGAAACATGGTTTATCCCATCACTGTTATCATCTAGCTACTGGAGTGCCTCAGGGCTCAGTGCTGGGACCGCTTCTCTTCTCCATCTACATGTCATCACTAGGATCTGTCATTCAGAAACATGGTTTATCCCATCACTGTTATCATCTAGCTACTGGAGTGCCTCAGGGCTCAGTGCTGGGGCCGCTTCTCTACTCCATCTACATGTCATCACTAGGATCTGTCATTCAGAAACATGGTTTATCCCATCACTGTTATCATCTAGCTACTGGAGTGCCTCAGGACTCAGTGCTGGGACCACTTCTCTTCTCCATCTACATGTCATCATTAGGATCTGTCATTCAGAAACATGGTTTATCCCATCACTGTTATCATCTAGCTACTGGAGTGCCTCAGGGCTCAGTGCTGGGACCACTTCTCTTCTCCATCTACATGTCATCACTAGGATCTGTCATTCAGAAACATGGATTTTCCTATCACTGTTATCATCTAGCTACTGGAGTGCCTCAGGGCTCAGTGCTGGGACCACTTCTCTTCTCCATCTACATGTCATCACTAGGATCTGTCATTCAGAAACATGGATTTTCCTATCACTGTTATCATCTAGCTACTGGAGTGCCTCAGGGCTCAGTGCTGGGACCACTTCTCTTCTCCATCTACATGACATCACTAGTGTCTGTCATTCAGAAACATGGTTTATCCCATCACTGTGATCATCTAGCTACTGGAGTGCCTCAGGGCTCAGTGCTGGGACCACTTCTCTTCTCCATCTACATGTCATCACTAGGATCTGTCATTCAGAAACATGGATTTTCCTATCACTGTTATCATCTAGCTACTGGAGTGCCTCAAGGCTCAGTGCTGGGACCACTTCTCTTCTCCATCTACATGTCATCCAGAAACATGGCTTTTCTCATCACTGTGATCATTGAGCTACTGGAGTGCCTCAGGGCTCAGTGCTGGGACCGCTTCTCTTCTCCATCTACATGTCATCACTAGGATCTGTCATTCAGAAACATGGCTTTTCCCATCACTGTGATCATCTAGCTACTGGAGTGCCTCAGGGCTCAGTGCTGGGACCACTTCTCTTCTCCATCTACATGTCATCCAGAAACATGGCTTTTCCCATCACTGTTATCATTTAGCTACTGGAGTGCCTCAGGGCTCAGTGCTGGGACCACTCCTCTTCTCCATCTACATGTCATCATTAGGATCTGTCATTCAGAAACATGGTTTATCCCATCACTGTTATCATCTAGCTACTGGAGTGCCTCAGGGCTCAGTGCTGGGACCACTTCTCTTCTCCATCTACATGTCATCATTAGGATCTGTCATTCAGAAACATGGTTTATCCCATCACTGTTATCATCTAGCTACTGGAGTGCCTCAGGGCTCAGTGCTGGGACCACTCCTCTTCTCCATCTACATGTCATCAGGAGGATCTGTCATTCAGAAACATGGCTTTTCCCATCACTGTGATCATCTAGCTACTGGAGTGCCTCAGGGCTCAGTGCTGGGACCACTCCTCTTCTCCATCTACATGTCATCCAGAAACATGGCTTTTCCCATCACTGTGATCATCTAGCTACTGGAGTGCCTCAGGGCTCAGTGCTGGGACCACTCCTCTTCTCCATCTACATGTCATCAGGAGGATCTGTCATTCAGAAACATGGCTTTTCCCATCACTGTTATCATTTAGCTACTGGAGTGCCTCAGGGCTCAGTGCTGGGACCACTCCTCTTCTCCATCTACATGTCATCATTAGGATCTGTCATTCAGAAACATGGTTTATCCCATCACTGTTATCATCTAGCTACTGGAGTGCCTCAGGGCTCAGTGCTGGGACCACTCCTCTTCTCCATCTACATGTCATCATTAGGATCTGTCATTCAGAAACATGGTTTATCCCATCACTGTTATCATTTAGTTACTGGAGTGCCTCAGGGCTCAGTGCTGGGACCACTCCTCTTCTCCATCTACATGTCATCATTAGGATCTGTCATTCAGAAACATGGTTTATCCCATCACTGTTATCATTTAGCTACTGGAGTGCCTCAGGGCTCAGTGCTGGGACCACTTCTCTTCTCCATCTACATGTCATCACTAGGATCTGTCATTCAGAAACATGGATTTTCCTATCACTGTTATCATCTAGCTACTGGAGTGCCTCAAGGCTCAGTGCTGGGACCACTCCTCTTCTCCATCTACATGTCATCACAAGGATATGTCATTCAGAAACATGGATTTTCCCATCACTGATATCATCTAGCTACTGGAGTGCCTCAGGGCTCAGTGCTGGGACCACTTCTCTTCTACATCTACATGTCATCACTAGGATATGTCATTCAGAAACATGGATTTTCCTATCACTGCTATCATCTAGCTACTGGAGTGCCTCAGGGCTCAGTGCTGGGACCACTCCTCTTCTCCATCTACATGTCATCACTAGATCTGTCATTCAGAAACATGGTTTATCCCATCACTGTTATCATTTAGTTACTGGAGTGCCTCAGGGCTCAGTGCTGGGACCGCTTCTCTTCTCCATCTACATGTCATCACTAGATCTGTCATTCAGAAACATGGTTTATCCCATCACTGTTATCATTTAGCTACTGGAGTGCCTCAGGGCTCAGTGCTGGGACCGCTTCTCTTCTCCATCTACATGTCATCACTAGGATCTGTCATTCAGAAACATGTTTTATCCCATCACTGTTATCATCTAGCTACTGGAGTGCCTCAGGGCTCAGTGCTGGGACCGCTTCTCTTCTCCATCTACATGACATCACTAGATCTGTCATTCAGAAACATGGTTTATCCCATCACTGTTATCATCTAGCTACTGGAGTGCCTCAGGGCTCAGTGCTGGGACCACTCCTCTTCTCCATCTACATGTCATCAGGAGGATCTGTCATTCAGAAACATGGCTTTTCCCATCACTGTGATCATCTAGTTACTGGAGTGCCTCAGGGCTCAGTGCTGGGACCACTTCTCTTCTCCATCTACATGTCATCATTAGGATCTGTCATTCAGAAACATGGTTTATCCCATCACTGTTATCATTTAGTTACTGGAGTGCCTCAGGGCTCAGTGCTGGGACCACTTCTCTTCTCCATCTACATGTCATCACTAGGATCTGTCATTCAGAAACATGTTTTATCCCATCACTGTTATCATCTAGCTACTGGAGTGCCTCAGGGCTCAGTGCTGGGACCGCTTCTCTTCTCCATCTACATGACATCACTAGATCTGTCATTCAGAAACATGGTTTATCCCATCACTGTTATCATCTAGCTACTGGAGTGCCTCAGGGCTCAGTGCTGGGACCGCTTCTCTTCTCCATCTACATGTCTTCACTAGGATCTGTCATTCAGAAACATGGTTTATCCCATCACTGTTATCATCTAGCTACTGGAGTGCCTCAGGGCTCAGTGCTGGGACCACTCCTCTTCTCCATCTACATGTCATCAGGAGGATCTGTCATTCAGAAACATGGCTTTTCCCATCACTGTGATCATCTAGTTACTGGAGTGCCTCAGGGCTCAGTGCTGGGACCACTCCTCTTCTCCATCTACATGTCATCCAGAAACATGGCTTTTCCCATCACTGTTATCATTTAGCTACTGGAGTGCCTCAGGGCTCAGTGCTGGGACCGTTTCTCTTCTCCATCTACATGTCATCACTAGGATCTGTCATTCAGAAACATGGATTTTCCCATCACTGTTATCATCTAGCTACTGGAGTGCCTCAGGGCTCAGTGCTGGGACCGCTTCTCTTCTCCATCTACATGTCATCACTAGGATCTGTCATTTAGAAACATGGATTTTCCCAATCACTGCTATCATCTAGCTACTGGAGTGCCTCAGGGCTCAGTGCTGGGACCGCTTCTCTTCTCCATCTACATGTCATCACTAGGATCTGTCATTCAGAAACATGGATTTTCCTATCACTGTTATCATCTAGCTACTGGAGTGCCTCAAGGCTCAGTGCTGGGACCACTCCTCTTCTCCATCTACATGTCATCCAGAAACATGGCTTTTCTCATCACTGTGATCATTGAGCTACTGGAGTGCCTCAGGGCTCAGTGCTGGGACCACTTCTCTTCTCCATCTACATGTCATCAGGAGGATCTGTCATTCAGAAACATGGCTTTTCCCATCACTGTGATCATCTAGCTACTGGAGTGCCTCAGGGCTCAGTGCTGGGACCACTCCTCTTCTCCATCTACATGTCATCACTAGGATCTGTCATTCAGAAACATGGATTTTCCCATCACTGTTATCATCTAGCTACTGGAGTGCCTCAGGGCTCAGTGCTGGGACCGCTTCTCTTCTCCATCTACATGTCATCAGGAGGATCTGTCATTCAGAAACATGGCTTTTCCCATCACTGTGATCATCTAGCTACTGGAGTGCCTCAGGGCTCAGTGCTTGGACAACTTCTCTTCTCCATCTACATGTCATCCAGAAACATGGCTTTTCCCATCACTGTTATCATTTAGCTACTGGAGTGCCTCAGGGCTCAGTGCTGGGACCACTACTCTTCTCCATCTACATGTCATCATTAGGATCTGTCATTCAGAAACATGGATTTTCCTACTACTATGCTGACGACACACAACTCTACCTCTCATTGCAGTAAGAGGATCTGACGGATCCTTGCGAAGACTTGTGATCCTGGCCAACCCAACACTTCATCATAACTTCTCCATTCAGCTGGGTTCATCATCCATAACTCCATCCTGGGTAGCCAGGAGTCTTGGAGCTGTGATTGACGATCAATTGAACTTCATAGACCACATTGCTAGAACTGCCCGGTCCTGCAGATTTGCCTAATACAACATTAGGAGGATCAGGCCCTTCCTATCAGAGCTACTCCTGGTCCAAGTGCTTGCTCTATCCAGACTGGACTATTGTAATGCTCTCTCCTTCCAGCATCACTGTCAAACCTCTGCAACTGATCCAGATGCTGCAGCGAGAGTGTCTTTATCGAGCCGAAGAGATGCACGTCACTCCTCTCCTCATAAACTTGCACTGGTTTTCAACAGCCGTTCGCATCAAATTCAAGGCCCTGATGTTTGCCTACAGAACAACCACTGGCTCTGCATCTTATATACCTAAACTCACTCACTTAATAATGTTGGGTTAAAAATACCCCAACGAGTAACCCAACTATGGGGTGGTATAGCACCTTCAGTGCTCCAGGTAAAAAGTAACACAAAAGTTAAATTAACTATTTATTTTTATTTATGACAGTATTTTAATAAATAAAATACACTTTGTTTTCAAATACAGATTGTTTATTTGTATAAAACAATAAATATGTCTCAACAAATATATTTTTAAATTACAAACTAAATATTGGGGAGTCTAGAATTTAATATAAATATGCATAATTAAGTACAGAAATTTGTGTACATACAGCATACGTATTTAACCCAACTGCTGGGTAATTACTAAAAGTTACCCAACAATTTAAAAAACATTTTTGGAAAAATAACCCAACATAGTGACCTAATTTGTGTAACCTAATGGTTGGGTTAAAAAAAAAATAAGCCAACGTTTTTTACTGTGCACTACTTCAGACCCATGTGTCCTCCAGAAGTTTGTGTTCTGCAAGTGAACGGCGTCTTATGGTGCCATCATCCCAAAGAGACACAGAATCACTTTCACAAACCTTCACCTGGACTGGTCTCTGCTGAACTCGCATCTTTCTCATCAACACGTGACACATTAATACTAACACTTACTATTCTATGTATTATCTATTCTCTCTCATGAAGACTTCAGATGCAAAAATATTGGGTTGACACATATTGTGTCTGTGTACCTGGCAACTGTAACTTCCTGGACCGAAACGCTGTGATTTGATCCAAGAAAAGACAAATATGTTCAAAACCCCCAGAAGAGCGACGCTCTAATTTCCCAAACTGCATTAACAGCATAAAACAGACCACAAAGACTCCTATCTCCAGGGCATTCCCTGCTAATTTCCTATATCCGGCTGAATTCCATAAACATCCCTTAAGGGAGCTTTACAAAGAGGGAAATGAGGAGAAAAGAGAGATAAAACAACCCGGCAGGGAGGAGAAGCAGAAACCAGCGAGAGCATGAGAGATATTACACGGAGGCTCTCTCTCTCTCTCTCTTTTTTTAGAAAATCCCGCGATTAATCTTGCGGTGAAGGTCCGTTTCCGGCTGTAATCTTAAATCACAGTGCCGCCCCTCGTCTGCGCTCCCTCGGGAGAAAATATCTCCTCTGCGCCGACCGCACACATGCAGGTCACGTTTTATTACTGTGTGTCAGTACAGTTGCATTAGCTCATAAAACAGAAGTATGTCTCTATCTCCACTGCTTTGCTTTCCTCCAGTTTGGCTGTGTAGAGCAGTGACGGAGAGATGCGGTGACTTTCTCATGATTCTCCTCTTCTTTAAACGAGACTTTGGTCTCTTCTTGTTACTTATGCTCATATCATTTTTGTCACATTTACAGGGATAGTTCACCCTAAAATTAAAATCAAGTCATCATTAACTCACCCTGGTGTTGTTCTAATGCCGTACGCCCTTCTTTGCTTTTTAGACCACAAAAGTAGAATTGTTTAAAAATGTCCCGCTCACGCTCATCCATATAATGGCAGTGTATAGCAACCAACATCAAGCTTTAAAAAAGATGCAAAACTATCTCAGAATGAACCGATGCGACACATGTCGTAGGGTTTGGTGAAAAACGAATCTCTCAAATAGAGATTTAATGTGCTATTTAATGAAAATCCTGCCGTTGATCTTCTGTGCTCGACTGCGTTCATGAGACTCTATTAACTCCGAAAAACACACGAGTTATGAGAAATTAAAGTCCCCCTGTGGTGAAAATCCAGCGTTTAATGTTGTTTATGTATATTTACCTTAGCTGGAAAATAACTTTACTAAAGAACCGCTATAAAGCCAAAACAATCTCTGTTACCATAAATTATACGTTTATCTCTGTAAAGCTGCTTTGAAACAATCTACATTGTTAAAAGCGCTATATAAATGAAAATGACTTGACTTGACTTGACTTATGTGTCTATGTGGTGTTTTTAATATGGTTTAAGACAAACCATGTGTAAGTTCATAAGTCGACAGCATTGCTGAGTATTTCCTCCTTAAAACTGCAGTGAACCAAAGACAGTCTCAAAAACACGCTTTGAAATCGCTGGTGTTTCTGACGTCACAAACTACCTTGTAACCAATCAGATCAACGTGTGATCGTCAACCAGTGGATCTCTGAGCTGAGGGAGTGAGTGGAGGCGGGGCTCATCTGCATATTCATAGAACCACGTATAGCCTACTAAATGAGGCAAGGGTGTCGAGTTACATTCAAGATATTTTAAGGCATGAAGACATTTTTTTCAAGGACATTTTTTTTAAATATGTCATTTTGGTGATCTAAGATGAGTTTTAAGGGATAAAATGATAGACTACAGGGGACTTTAAGACTAAGAATATCCATTTACCGTCTTCTCTGGTGAATATATCCGTTGTGTTCACATCTGTCAGCTGTCATTCTGACTCATCAGACAAACAGTGGAGAAAGTGAATGGACACTTTTTTGTGATTTCTATGTGTTGTATTACATGTCGTGTGTTCATGAGTCTTGATCTTTTGCTCTCGTTGGCTGCGAGGAAGTCGTCCACTCGCAAGCATGATTCGAGGTATCACACGCGTCTGTAGTGCAAATAGTGAGTCATGGCACGCTTAACACTTCAGGATAGGGATTTAAACAAGTCCTTAACTCTGAGGATGAGCAATGCTTTCACATTTATGCCAAACTATGATAGATTCAGCTCTTGACATCTGCTCAAACAGGAGGCCTGCCAGCGCTGAACACGGCCTGAAGTATTGAGCTGGATGAGACAGTGTTTCAGCACAGATCTGTTGTGTTTACAGAGGAGCAGAGAAGCAGAGCAAACACACACACACAATCACACAACACACACACTGTTAGTGTTCGTCTGCTCACAATGACAGGGACTCACGTCGAAAGGAAGAACCTCCACTGTAGTGTTGAAGAGCTTGTCTCCGGGGTGCTCGATGTTTCCACTGCGGAAGAAATACCTGCACACACACACACACACACACAAATATCATCCAAACCATCAATCATATCAATTCCATAAGGAGTACAATGCTAAAGAACGCTGTTGCAGAGGCTTCCTTATATATCATCTTATCAGGCATTTATTTATAGAGCCTGCAGTGCGCAGCGGCCCCGAAAGTATTAAGATGGTCGGTGAGTAACAAAAAAACAGTAAAAACAGTGAAATATTATTACATTTTAAATCATCTGTTGTCTATGTGAATATACAGTAAAGTGTAATGTATTCCTGTGATCAAAGCTGAATGTTCAGCATCATCACTCCAGTCTTCAGTGTCACATGATCCTTCAGAAATCACTCTAATATGAGGATTTGATGCTCAAGAAACATTTATGATTATTATCAGTGTTTTTGTGCAAATCGTGATACATTTTTTCTTTGATTCTTTGATGAATTGAAAGTTCAAAAGAACAGCATTTATCTGAAATGGAAAGACTGTAATGTAAATGTCAATTCTGATCAATATAATGCATCATGTCTCTTACTGACCCCAGACCAGGAAAAACAGCAGAAAACTTAGTTTTGAGAAAAGCACTTGAACACAGATGACACTTGATAACACAGATGACACTTGATAACACAGATGACGACACTTTATAACACAGATGACACTTGATAACACAGATGACGACACTTGATAACCGAGATGACGACACTTTATAACACAGATGACGACACTTGATAACACATGCTGTGACATTCAGACTTACTTAAGAGTCTAAAAACAGCATCTAATCCTCTCCTAGACTCTCTGTATGATCACACATGTAGAAACACACACCTGCACTGGTTAAACTGGGACTCAGTATAATCACACATGTAGAAACACACACCTGCGCTGGTTAAACTGGTGTAGAAACACACACCTGCACTGGTTAAACTGGTGTAGAAACACACACCTGCACTGGTTAAACTGGTGTAGAAACACACACCTGCACTGGTTCAACTGGGACTCAGTATAATCACACATGTAGAAACACACACCTGCACTGGTTAAACTGGGACTCAGTATAATCACACATGCAGAAACACACACCTGCGCTGGTTAAACTGGTGTAGAAACACACACCTGCACTGGTTAAACTGGTGTAGAAACACACACCTGCGCTGGTTAAACTGGTGTAGAAACACACACCTGCACTGGTTAAACTGGTGTAGAAACACACACCTGCACTGGTTCAACTGGGACTTCTGTATAATCACACATGTAGAAACACACACCTGCACTGGTTAAACTGGTGTAGAAACACACACCTGCACTGGTTCAACTGGGACTTCTGTATAATCACACATGTAGAAACACACACCTGCACTGGTTAAACTGGTGTAGAAACACACACCTGCACTGGTTAAACTGGTGTAGAAACACACACCTGCACTGGTTAAACTGGGACTTCTGTATAATCACACATGTAGAAACACACACCTGCACTGGTTAAACTGGTGTAGAAACACACACCTGCACTGGTTAAACTGGTGTAGAAACACACACCTGCACTGGTTAAACTGGGACTTCTGTATGATCAAACATGTAGAAACACACACCTGCACTGATTAAACTGGTGTAGAAACACACACCTGCACTGATTAAACTGGTGTAGAAACACACACCTGCACTGGTTAAACTGGTGTAGAAACACACACACCTGCACTGGTTAAACTGGGACTGATGGCCAAACGCTCTCCTTCAGCCTGAACACTATTAGCTCTCAATTAAGCCTGAAATATGCATGGACTTCCCATTAGGGTTAAAGTGTATGGATGAGTGTGGCTCATGATGACTGATGGTCTGAGTCAGCGTGATGTGAAACACTGAACTCTTACAAGACACACACACACACACACACACACACACACACACACACTTTCTGCTTCATTCATGGGCAGAAACCTTCCAGGAAAGGAAATAAAACCTCAGAATCGACTGGTTTGAAACACTCACAGCACAACAGCACTCATGTGAAGCTTTGACTGACATTAGCATTTAACTGACACACACACACACACACACACACACACACACACACACACACACTGCTAGCTGCTAGCTTAAGCCAGACTCGAGCGTCAGAAGATGATCTGTGGATTCACAAACGTTCCTGTCAGCCGAACCCCTTCATGTAAAATATTTACTTCAAGACTCCTTTGAGATTTCAAGTTAATATTTCAATAATTTAACATCACTTTTGCATGTTTATGAGTCTCTGATGTTGGTTAATGCTCACACGACAGGCACGTAAATAACTAAAGCATTTCACTGTTCTTTACCAAGCGTTTTATCTTGACTTTAGCTGGACTTTAAAACAGACTCAGTCCACATCACATTCACACTGGTGTTTCAGCAACACAAGCAAACTGAATAATAATAATAATATTAATAATAATAATAATAATAATAACTGATGTAAATTAACAATAGAACTGGTCAAATAAAAAATTATATTTACAATAATAATAATAATTCTATTTTACACTGCAAGTTACAATACTAAATCCTTCACTTTTTGCATTTAAAATCCTCTTTTTTGCTTTTATTTAGGAGAACCACACTGGAGACACGCTGTACACTTCTGTTGGAGATGATGTGAGTACTGTCCGTTAGACATCGTCCCAGCCTGGATAGTGAAGGAAGTTTTTAATAGCGCCATTGGGTCAAGTTTATTCACTTTAATTAATTCTTGTCTTAGTCTAGGTTGTGTCCCGGCTGCATTTAAACATGCTGTGGTCAGGCCAAATCTTGACCCTTCAGTGTTATCTAATGTTAGACCAGTTTCTCATCTGACTTTTCTGGCAAAGCTTTTGGAAAAGGTTGTTTTATACAGTCACAAGGCTTTATGCAGAAACAGTCTGTGCTTGAAAAATCTCATTCTGGTTTTAGATCACGTCACAGCAGAGTCTGCACTGCATAATGATATTGCCTGGTCTGTGGATGCCGGGAATCCTGCTGTGTTAGTGCTTGTGGACCTCACAGCGGCGTTTGATACGGTGGACCATGCAGGCCTCCTCTCTCGCCTTGAGCATGGTGTAGGCATTCTATTTAGCAAACAGGAGCTTCTCTGTTATGATTGGTGAATGCTCCTCGTCAGCTGCTCCTCTTTCTTGTGGGGTACCCCAGGGTTTGATTCTTGGCCCAATCCTGTTTTCTTTATATATGTTGCCGTTAGGGAGTATTATAGGAAAGCACAACCTGTCCTTTCACTGTTATGCTGATGATTTGCAGATTTATTTGCCTTTAAAACCGAATGATAGTGTCGCACTAGACTCCCTACTTGGTTGTATTAATGATATTAAGTTGCGGTTGTCACAAAATTTTCTTACTTTAAACAAAGCAAAAACTGAGGGTATCATCAACGGTTCAGCGGTTCAGAGTTTGGGGGCTCTGGCTCCATACCTTAAGCCTGCTGTCAGAAACTTGGGGGTTACTTTTGATTGCAACATGAAATTTGACAAGCAAATCAGCAATGTTGTCAACATGAGTTTTTTCCAGCTTCGTCTTCAAGCTAAAGTTAAGCCTTTTCTCAACAGGCATGCTCTAGAAAAGGTGATTCATGCTTTTATCAGTTCGAGGTTGGATTATTGTAATGCTCTTTATGTTGGTTTAAATCAAAGCTCAATTTCACGACTTCAGCTTGTGCCAAATGCTGCCGCTTGGTTTTTAACAAATACATCTAGGCGTGCACACATCACTCCCGTCCTCTACTCTTCACATCACTCCCGTCCTCTACTCTTCACATCACTCCCGTCCTCTACTCTTCACATCACTCCCGTCCTCTACTCTTCACATCACTCCCGTCCTCTACTCTTTACATCACTCCCGTCCTCTACTCTTCACATCACTCCCGTCCTCTACTCTTCACATCACTCCCGTCCTCTACTCTTCACATCACTCCCGTCCTCTACTCTTCACATCACTCCCGTCCTCTACTCTTTACATCACTCCCGTCCTCTACTCTTCACATCACTCCCGTCCTCTACTCTTCACATCACTCCCGTCCTCTACTCTTCACATCACTCCCGTCCTCTACTCTTCACATCACTCCCGTCCTCTACTCTTTACATCACTCCCGTCCTCTACTCTTCACATCACTCCCGTCCTCTACTCTTCACATCACTCCCGTCCTCTACTCTTTACATCACTCCCGTCCTCTACTCTTCACATCACTCCCGTCCTCTACTCTTCACATCACTCCCGTCCTCTACTCTTCACATCACTCCCGTCCTCTACTCTTCACATCACTCCCGTCCTCTACTCTCCACATCACTCCCGTCCTCTACTCTCCACATCACTCCCGTCCTCTACTCTTCACATCACTCCCGTCCTCTACTCTTCACATCACTTCCGTCCTCTACTCTTTACATCATTCCCGTCCTCTATTCTTCACATCACTCCCGTCCTCTACTCTTTACATCACTCCCGTCCTCTACTCTTTACATCACTCCCGTCCTCTACTCTTCACATCACTCCCGTCCTCTACTCTTCACATCACTCCCGTCCTCTACTCTTTACATCATTCCCGTCCTCTACTCTTCACATCACTCCCGTTCTCTACTCTTCACATCACTCCCGTCCTCTACTCTTTACATCACTCCCGTCCTCTACTCTTCACATCACTCCCGTCCTCTACTCTTTACATCATTCCCGTCCTCTACTATTCACATCACTCCCGTCCTCTACTCTTTACATCATTCCCGTCCTCTACTCTTCACATCACTCCCGTCCTCTACTCTTTACATCACTCCCGTCCTCTACTCTACTCATCACTCCCGTCCTCTACTCTTCACATCACTCCCGTCCTCTACTCTTTACATCATTCCCGTCCTCTACTCTTCACATCACTCCCGTCCTCTACTCTTCACATCACTCCCGTCCTCTACTCTTCACATCACTCCCGTCCTCTACTCTACTCATCACTCCCGTCCTCTACTCTTCACATCACTCCCGTCCTCTACTCTTTACATCATTCCCGTCCTCTACTCTTCACATCACTCCCGTCCTCTACTCTTCACATCACTCCCGTCCTCTACTCTTCACATCACTCCCGTCCTCTACTCTTTACATCACTCCCGTCCTCTACTCTACTCATCACTCCCGTCCTCTACTCTTTACATCATTCCCGTCCTCTACTCTTCACATCACTCCCGTCCTCTACTCTTTACATCACTCCCGTCCTCTACTCTTTACATCACTCCCGTCCTCCTCTTCTCATCACTCCCGTCCTCTACTCTTTACATCACTCCCGTCCTCTACTCTTCACATCACTCCCGTCCTCTACTCTTCACATCACTCCCGTCCTCTACTCTTCACATCACTCCCGTCCTCTACTCTTCACATCACTCCCGTCCTCTACTCTTCACATCACTCCCGTCCTCTACTCTTCACATCACTCCCGTCCTCTACTCTTCACATCACTCCCGTCCTCTACTCTTTACATCACTCCCGTCCTCTACTCTACTCATCACTCCCGTCCTCTACTCTTTACATCATTCCCGTCCTCTACTCTTCACATCACTCCCGTCCTCTACTCTTTACATCACTCCCGTCCTCCTCTTCTCATCACTCCCGTCCTCTACTCTTTACATCATTCCCGTCCTCTACTCTTCACATCACTCCCGTCCTCTACTCTTTACATCACTCCCGTCCTCCTCTTCTCATCACTCCCGTCCTCTACTCTTTACATCACTCCCGTCCTCTACTCTTTACATCACTCCCGTCCTCCTCTTCTCATCATTCCCGTCCTCTACTCTTCACATCACTCCCGTCCTCTACTCTTTACATCACTCCCGTCCTCTACTCTTTACATCACTCCCGTCCTCTACTCTACTCATCACTCCCGTCCTCTACTCTTTACATCATTCCCGTCCTCTACTCTTCACATCACTCCCGTCCTCTACTCTTTACATCACTCCCGTCCTCCTCTTCTCATCACTCCCGTCCTCTACTCTTTACATCACTCCCGTCCTCTACTCTTTACATCACTCCCCTCCTCTACTCTTTACATCACTCCCGTCCTCTACTCTTTACATCACTCCCGTCCTCTACTCTTTACATCATTCCCGTCCTCTACTCTTCACATCACTCCCGTTCTCTACTCTTTACATCACTCCCGTCCTCTACTCTACTCATCACTCCCGTCCTCTACTCTTTACATCATTCCCGTCCTCTACTCTTCACATCACTCCCGTCCTCTACTCTTTACATCACTCCCGTCCTCCTCTTCTCATCACTCCCGTCCTCTACTCTTTACATCACTCCCGTCCTCTACTCTTCACATCACTCCCGTCCTCTACTCTTCACATCACTCCCGTCCTCTACTCTTCACATCACTCCCGTCCTCTACTCTTCACATCACTCCCGTCCTCTACTCTTTACATCACTCCCGTCCTCTACTCTTCACATCACTCCCGTCCTCTACTCTTCACATCACTCCCGTCCTCTACTCTTTACATCATTCCCGTCCTCTACTCTTCACATCACTCCCGTTCTCTACTCTTCACATCACTCCCGTCCTCTACTCTTTACATCACTCCCGTCCTCTACTCTTCACATCACTCCCGTCCTCTACTCTTTACATCATTCCCGTCCTCTACTCTTCACATCACTCCCGTCCTCTACTCTTTACATCACTCCCGTCCTCTACTCTACTCATCACTCCCGTCCTCTACTCTACTCATCACTCCCGTCCTCTACTCTTCACATCACTCCCGTCCTCTACTCTTTACATCATTCCCGTCCTCTACTCTTCACATCACTCCCGTCCTCTACTCTTCACATCACTCCCGTCCTCTACTCTTCACATCATTCCCGTCCTCTACTCTTCACATCACTCCCGTCCTCTACTCTTCACATCACTCCCGTCCTCTACTCTTTACATCACTCCCGTCCTCTACTCTACTCATCACTCCCGTCCTCTACTCTTTACATCATTCCCGTCCTCTACTCTTCACATCACTCCCGTCCTCTACTCTTTACATCACTCCCGTCCTCTACTCTACTCATCACTCCCGTCCTCTACTCTTTACATCACTCCCGTCCTCCTCTTCTCATCACTCCCGTCCTCTACTCTTTACATCACTCCCGTCCTCTACTCTTCACATCACTCCCGTCCTCTACTCTTCACATCACTCCCGTCCTCTACTCTTCACATCACTCCCGTCCTCTACTCTTCACATCACTCCCGTCCTCTACTCTTCACATCACTCCCGTCCTCTACTCTTTACATCACTCCCGTCCTCTACTCTACTCATCACTCCCGTCCTCTACTCTTTACATCATTCCCGTCCTCTACTCTTCACATCACTCCCGTCCTCTACTCTTTACATCACTCCCGTCCTCCTCTTCTCATCACTCCCGTCCTCTACTCTTTACATCACTCCCGTCCTCTACTCTTTACATCACTCCCGTCCTCTACTCTTTACATCACTCCCGTCCTCTACTCTTTACATCACTCCCGTCCTCTACTCTTTACATCATTCCCGTCCTCTACTCTTCACATCACTCCCGTCCTCTACTCTTTACATCACTCCCGTCCTCTACTCTACTCATCACTCCCGTCCTCTACTCTTTACATCATTCCCGTCCTCTACTCTTCACATCACTCCCGTCCTCTACTCTTTACATCACTCCCGTCCTCCTCTTCTCATCACTCCCGTCCTCTACTCTTTACATCACTCCCGTCCTCTACTCTTTACATCACTCCCGTCCTCCTCTTCTCATCATTCCCGTCCTCTACTCTTCACATCACTCCCGTCCTCTACTCTTTACATCACTCCCGTCCTCTACTCTACTCATCACTCCCGTCCTCTACTCTTTACATCATTCCCGTCCTCTACTCTTCACATCACTCCCGTCCTCTACTCTTTACATCACTCCCGTCCTCCTCTTCTCATCACTCCCGTCCTCTACTCTTTACATCACTCCCGTCCTCTACTCTTTACATCACTCCCGTCCTCTACTCTTTACATCACTCCCGTCCTCTACTCTTTACATCATTCCCGTCCTCTACTCTTCACATCACTCCCGTTCTCTACTCTTTACATCACTCCCGTCCTCTACTCTACTCATCACTCCCGTCCTCTACTCTTTACATCATTCCCGTCCTCTACTCTTCACATCACTCCCGTCCTCTACTCTTTACATCACTCCCGTCCTCCTCTTCTCATCACTCCCGTCCTCTACTCTTTACATCACTCCCGTCCTCTACTCTTCACATCACTCCCGTCCTCTACTCTTCACATCACTCCCGTCCTCTACTCTTCACATCACTCCCGTCCTCTACTCTTCACATCACTCCCGTCCTCTACTCTTTACATCACTCCCGTCCTCTACTCTACTCATCACTCCCGTCCTCTACTCTTTACATCATTCCCGTCCTCTACTCTTCACATCACTCCCGTCCTCTACTCTTTACATCACTCCCGTCCTCCTCTTCTCATCACTCCCGTCCTCTACTCTTTACATCACTCCCGTCCTCTACTCTTCACATCACTCCCGTCCTCTACTCTTCACATCACTCCCGTCCTCTACTCTTCACATCACTCCCGTCCTCTACTCTTTACATCACTCCCGTCCTCTACTCTACTCATCACTCCCGTCCTCTACTCTTTACATCATTCCCGTCCTCTACTCTTCACATCACTCCCGTCCTCTACTCTTTACATCACTCCCGTCCTCCTCTTCTCATCACTCCCGTCCTCTACTCTTTACATCACTCCCGTCCTCTACTCTTTACATCACTCCCGTCCTCTACTCTTTACATCACTCCCGTCCTCTACTCTTTACATCACTCCCGTCCTCTACTCTTCACATCACTCCCGTCCTCTACTCTTTACATCATTCCCGTCCTCTACTCTTCACATCACTCCCGTCCTCTACTCTTTACATCACTCCCGTCCTCTACTCTACTCATCACTCCCGTCCTCTACTCTTTACATCATTCCCGTCCTCTACTCTTCACATCACTCCCGTCCTCTACTCTTTACATCACTCCCGTCCTCCTCTTCTCATCACTCCCGTCCTCTACTCTTCACATCACTCCCGTCCTCTACTCTTTACATCACTCCCGTCCTCTACTCTTTACATCATTCCCGTCCTCTACTCTTCACATCACTCCCGTCCTCTACTCTACTCATCACTCCCGTCCTCTACTCTTTACATCATTCCCGTCCTCTTCTCTTCACATCACTCCCGTCCTCTACTCTTTACATCACTCCCGTCCTCCTCTTCTCATCACTCCCGTCCTCTACTCTTTACATCACTCCCGTCCTCTACTCTTTACATCACTCCCGTCCTCTACTCTTTACATCACTCCCGTCCTCTACTCTTTACATCATTCCCGTCCTCTACTCTTCACATCACTCCCGTCCTCTACTCTTTACATCACTCCCGTCCTCTACTCTACTCATCACTCCCGTCCTCTACTCTTTACATCATTCCCGTCCTCTACTCTTCACATCACTCCCGTCCTCTACTCTTTACATCACTCCCGTCCTCCTCTTCTCATCACTCCCGTCCTCTACTCTTCACATCACTCCCGTCCTCTACTCTTTACATCACTCCCGTCCTCTACTCTTTACATCATTCCCGTCCTCTACTCTTCACATCACTCCCGTCCTCTACTCTTCACATCACTCCCGTCCTCTACTCTTTACATCACTCCCGTCCTCTACTCTTCACATCACTCCCGTCCTCTACTCTTCACATCACTCCCGTCCTCTACTCTTCACATCACTCCCGTCCTCTACTCTTCACATCACTCCCGTCCTCTACTCTTTACATCACTCCCGTCCTCTACTCTTCACATCACTCCCGTCCTCTACTCTTCACATCACTCCCGTCCTCTACTCTTCACATCACTCCCGTCCTCTACTCTTTACATCACTCCCGTCCTCTACTCTTCACATCACTCCCGTCCTCTACTCTTCACATCACTCCCGTCCTCTACTCTTTACATCACTCCCGTCCTCTACTCTTCACATCACTCCCGTCCTCTACTCTTCACATCACTCCCGTCCTCTACTCTTCACATCACTCCCGTCCTCTACTCTTCACATCACTCCCGTCCTCTACTCTTCACATCACTCCCGTCCTCTACTCTTCACATCACTCCCGTCCTCTACTCTTCACATCACTCCCGTCCTCTACTCTTCACATCACTCCCGTCCTCTACTCTACTCATCACTCCCGTCCTCTACTCTTCACATCACTCCCGTCCTCTACTCTTCACATCACTCCCGTCCTCTACTCTTTACATCACTCCCGTCCTCTACTCTTTACATCACTCCCGTCCTCTACTCTTTACATCACTCCCGTCCTCTACTCTTTACATCACTCCCGTCCTCTACTCTTTACATCACTCCCGTCCTCTACTCTTTACATCACTCCCGTCCTCTACTCTTCACATCACTCCCGTCCTCTACTCTTTACATCACTCCCGTCCTCTACTCTTTACATCACTCCCGTCCTCTACTCTTTACATTGGCTTCCAGTGCAGTGTAGAATAGATTTTAAGATTTTGTTGTTCGTTTTTAAGGCCCTAAATGGCCTGGCCCTGAAGATCTTAACCCTGCGTGAGCACAGCCGGTCGTTACGGTCTTCAAACCAACTGGTTTTAGAAGTCCCAAGGTGGAAGTATAAGCGATGGGGTGATCAGGCGATTGCAGTCGCTGCCCCGAGACTCTGGAACAAGTTCCCCTTGATATTCGTACGATTGCAGATGAAACTAAACTCTAAACCCTCCTGTTTAGGATGGCTTTTAATACGCAGTAGTGGTGTGACAATTTCCTTTTTCCTGTTTCTTTTCAACTTTTTCTTTTCTTTTTTGATTTTACTGTTATATGTATTTATTGTATGATATGTTGTTTTATTTTATTCTATGATATGAAGCACTTTGGATACGTGACGGTTGTTGTAAAGCGCTATACAAATGTTGATTGATTGATTGATTGATTGAGTACAGTAGGGCTGTGCAACGACTAATCACGACTAAAATAAAAGTTTGTGTTTACATAATATATGTGTGTGTGTACCATGTACAATTATTTTGTATATATAAATACACACATGGATGTATATATTTAAGAAATATTTGTATGTATATACTGTATGTATATAAATATTTTATGTATAAATAAACACATTTTTAAAAATGTATATACAAGCATGTGTGTGTATTTATATATACAAAATAATTATACACAGTACACACACATATATTATGTAAACACAAACTTTTATTTTAGATGTGATTAGTCACAGTGATTAATTCATTATTAGCTTCTCATCGCTTCTCTAACGCCGTGCCGGTCCCTCATGAAGCGCTGCTGGTGCTGGTCCACCAGATGATGATGTTCAGACCAGCTGGAAACCAGAGACATGACACTCTACACATTACACAATAATACTCTACACGTTACACACTAAAATAGATTTTCCAATAGAGAGACACACATATCGGGTAAGATTCTTCTAATTAAACTGCACTATCGTTGATGCTTTATGATAAGAGTGTCTGTCAGAGCATGTCGGCGTTGATGTGTGTGTGTGTGTGTGTGTGTGTGTGTGTGTGTGTGTGTGTGTGTGTGTGTGTATGTGTATGTGTGTGTGTACACACCTCTCTACATGCACGGGTGTGAAGAAGTGGATGCGTGTGTGTGCGTGTGTGTGTGTGTGTGTACACACCTCTCTACACGCACGGGTGTGAAGAAGCGGATGCGTATGAAGTCTCCCGCCACCGGCGTGAAGGCCCAGAAGAAGTCCTCCCCCAGATAGGCCTTCTCCAGCGTGAAGTGCTGGTACGTCTTCAGACTGGTGGTGACCTCCGCTAGCGGGTTAGCGTGACCTTTGTGGAGCGTCTGCTTCCCGAAGTCCTTATCCTGAACAGAACACACAGAAGGACCTCGTAAACAAGGCTTGGGCGTTCCTTCAATAACTGCAACTTTATGTCAAAATAAATTTTTTATTGTTGTAACATTAAAGTTACATTTAAAGTGTCTAGATATCCTTTATATGCCGTCTCACTACCGTTCAAGTGTGTTTTAGGGTTATATTTGATTATTTCATCCTTGAACCAGACTTTCAAAGAAAAGGCCAACATTAAACATAGCATAAACAGAAATATAATCTCTTAAAGTCCCCTGTTGTGAATGTTGTTTATATGTTTATGAGGTGTTTTTAATAGCAGTCGACCCATAGTGGATTTTACCGATACCGATAACTAGGTTTGACCGTACTTGCTGATAACCGACTAATCAACCGGTATTTTTTTAAATGGATACTGGATAAAAATCAAACATAACACTTCAAGTAAAACAGTGCTGTACTGAAATGTGCTAAATGTAATATATCATAAAAAATGAATTGTTCTACAGAAAAATGAGAAGTTCTACAGAGTGAATTCTACAGAAAATAATTTAAACATTAAAATACTACAGGTCAAATGTGTGTTTCTTTAGCTATAACCTAGAAACATACATAAATTGCATAGGTAACACAAAGGTACACTGCAAGTACCATATGTAAACAGTGATGCATTAGCTAGCTTTCATGAACTATATGCATTATGCAATATACATTTTTACAGCACGTATTAATATTTGAGAAAT
The DNA here is from genome assembly GCA_023718395.1 of Leucaspius delineatus. Taxonomy (NCBI): domain Eukaryota; kingdom Metazoa; phylum Chordata; class Actinopteri; order Cypriniformes; family Leuciscidae; genus Leucaspius; species Leucaspius delineatus. Next base: position 3,649,652 of record CM043367.1, on the reverse strand, counting down.
ACAACTGTACCTTGATCATTCATGTTAACAGATCAAATAAAAAATAAAGCTACATTTTTCAAGGAAAAAAGCTTAAATATGTATATCCTATTATAGGTCAGACTGTGGCTAATTCTGTCCAGTTGACCCTGATCAATCAGACTAATTAGTGCATATATTTAAATTAATTTGAAATGCACACATCCAAAATTATACCATTCATACATCATATAATTATACTGTGTCATAATATAAACATTGGCATTTTTATGAACTAACATTAACAAAGTTTAATAAGGGCTGTAAGAATATATTTCTCATTGTTATTTAATGTATAAACTAATGTTAACTAATGAGACCTTATAATCTCTCTGTAACCCACATTTTTATTTCAATGAAATGAATGTACTATATTTTAGTTTGATAATGTTTTAATTTAATATTTAGTATTTTAGGTGACGTTATGGTACTAGATTTTATTTATGCAGTATTTATAATCCATTCACTTTTTGAGCCTGAAAATTACATTACAATCTTAAACTGTGGTAAATCTTGAACGCTTCAGCGCACAGACTTCAGTCTGATCTTTTTTCAGAGACGACACTCTGCAGATTATTGATGAAGTGAAACTTAAAGTTAAAAATTCGTCTCATTCATTTCCAATGCGCTCATTTCTGACCGCGAGGAGCACAAGTGGGTCTGTTTCTCTCAGGACCATTTAACCTGTTCCAGTCATGTGCATGATTTTATTCTGTGTGTGTGTGTGTTTACACAGCAAGTGCCAAAACCTTTACCAAGTTTCGTAACATTCCAATGAAGAAAGGTTTCTAAAACACATTCCCGAACAGCACCCGAGGGTAAAAATGTCAATATCATCTTAATATTCCAGTATATTTACAGAGTGGTGATGTGGATTGACGACAGCTGGAATGCTCTTGTCGAGTGTTTATGAATGTGTTTATGAAAATGAATGACTAGCGACACAGAATAACGGCAGTGATTGAGGCAGGTATTATGATAAACGGAGTGTCACACACATCAACACGACAGGGAACAGGCGGGACACACGAACACTAATCGCCATGGCGACCCCTAGGGATCTTCATTCAGAGGGAGTAAACACAGAGCAGAGACACACACTGATTTATCAGGACATGATCTCTGAGGAGAAATGAACATAGACCTGAGGCAGAGCACTGTCTGGAGGATTACAAATGAGGGAAGTTGTTACACTCACACACACACTCACACACATATAACAAATACTGAATAAGACAGATCACCTTGAGTTTCTGGATCTTGCCAGCGAGTGAAGAGTGTGTCCCGACGTGCTGGAACAGAGACGGTTTAAAGCGGATGCGCAGGTTTGCTTTCTGACGGTCACAATGTTTCTGTGGGACAGAGGACATCGTTTATATCATATCACAACCACACACACCTTCAGCAAAAGGCTCAGGCTGGAATCACATTATCCAGTGCTCATTTTGGCCGCATACACACACTGCATTTAACAGAAATATTACGAAGCAGAGACGCATTAACATCTGATCGTTTCTACTAAACCGCAGTCGAGTGTGTTTTAAACCTGATCATTTTAATGCTGATCTCTCAGGAGCGTGCGAGTTACGTTCACACACACTCCTTCAGACTGCAGTGCTGCTGTGAAGATTCGAGACACACACCGGTTTCTGTCCTTCTCGAGCAGACGAGTAATAACTCTGCACTAAAGTCATAAATCACCCAAAACTGGACATTTTCACATCATTTTCTCACCCTCATGTCGTTCCAGAGTGATTTCTGTCCCTCCATTACAAGTCCAATCTTTCAAGCTTCAAAAAGTTCATAAAGACATGAAATTTCACGTGTCAAGCGAGCTCGACTGAGCTGCCGTTGACCAGTTTTGATGTGCTCTATGTGTGTGTGCTAATCATATGCAACGGTGTTACTCGCCAGTTGGCCAGTAATATTTGTATGAATCCTAACAATGCATGAACATGAACAAACATGAACGACACTCTCTGCATCGTCACGAACGTTTAAGTCGTGCCAGTTGAAATGTTCAAGCACAAGAAGACGTGAAGCGGAGCTCATTTCGTTACTCGCGCTGTGTGGAAAGTGTGCGCAAACACCCGAAGCTGCGTCTCAGACAGCTCACGAATACTACACTGAGCTCTTTCACGTCTTCTTGTGCTTGAGCAACAAATTCACACAAAATTATGTCAAAAAATAGCGAGTACTACACTGCACTGCAGTCTGAAGGAGTGTGTGTGAACGTAACTCGCACGCTCCTGAGAGATCAGCATTAAAATGATCAGGTTTAAAACACACTCGACTGCGGTTTAATAGAAACGATCAGATGTTAATGCATCTCTGCTTTGTAATATTTCTTTTAAATGCAGTGTGTGTATGCGGCCAAAATGAGCACTGGATAATGTGATTCCAGCCTGAGACTTTTATTATGTCTTAAAGGAACATGAACAGTTGAGGAAGTAAACGTGTGTATCAGTGTATTAGATCAGTGCATTCACTCTTAAAGTGACAGAGCCTAATATTCCTGCTGACGTCTGAGTTTATAATGTTAATCAAACAACAAAGACAAAGAGAAAATCACTCACTGCTCTCGACTGAATAACTTTTGTAACATTAATAAGGATTAATTAAAAAAGATGTTTAATTTATACAGTGAAGATTGTGTAGTGTTATTTTACATTTATATATGTTATTAAATTTCTCCCCTGAAAACTACTGTCAGACCTACCAGAAAAACCTGAAGGGCACTGTTTATTTAATCTTTACCTTTGTTATATTGTATTTATTTGTGCTTTTGCTTTTGCTTATTATTATTATTATTTGTTCTTTATTTATACTGACTGTTTACTTATCTTTAATAATGTTTTAAATTTATATAAGTTAGGCTAGTAGTTTTAGCTGTGGTATCGAAATTGGATTAGAGAATTGTGAATTTTGGTTTCATGGCCGGAAAAAATATTAATGGCCGGCTAATTTTGGTAAGTCACAGGCCATTGGCAGGTGTGGCAAAAAGTTAGTTTTAGGCCCGGTTTATATGTGACTACAAGCTGAAATGAAATCTGTTCATCATATAAAATGATTGTGTCTCTTCAGAAGACTTTAAGCTTTAGGATTAAACGGCTCGATTCATGGGGACTTTTGAAGCTTCAAGGTTTTGGTTTCCTGTTTGTTTTCCGGTTATCATTATAAATATCTTCATTTGTGTTTCAAAGATGATTCAAACTCTTACGGGTTTGGAATGACATGAGTGAGAGTAAATGACAGAATTAAAAAATTTCTCCATTTTTTAATGTGAATTTGGTTGTCACTGCCAGATGTTTATGAGGTGAAATGGGTTGTTTTCCTCTGAAAAGACACTAACATGGCCTCTAGTCTGTTTCCGATTTAACGCATTCTATTATTATTAAAATCAATCTTTACACATGTTGATGAGAGACATGATAATGATTAATATACTGAATGAACAAATAATATTAAGAATAATTATGATAAGAAAACAGAGATGTATAATTCTTACCGCGTCTTTTTCTGGGTTGCACACCTTCACCCACATGATGTGGTCCAACAGCCAATCAATGGGCTTGTCTTTGTAGAACATTAGCATAAACTCCACGATCAGCGGCAAGTCTAATGACTTGAACATCTTCCCTGAAATAAAGCAAAGCAGATTCATGAACATCCTCCACACGAGACCGATAACATTCAGCCCTGAGGAACTGGACAAGTCAAGAGACAAATCAAAACTCATACGGATTTACACTTTCAGCATGGATTTAAACAAGGAACTCAAGGGAGGAAAGATGATGGAAAAGAAAACACTAATGCAATCAAAGGAAAGGCGCTCTGAGAGTAATTACATCTTCATATTAACGACTCAAGGCTCTTTAAGGTGGTGCAGCAAATAACTTAAGATGTTCTACATAAATGATAACATTTTTCTTAAAACATGAGATTAATTCAGTTCATCAGATGAAATGAGATCAGATTGAGGAGGAAGGATGTTCTTCATAACAGGGTTTTTATTGCCCTCTAATTAAGTTTTTCAAATCTGTCTGGGTCACAGAGGATCTGATTGGCTGCTGGCTTAGGGCGAACATTCAGACAGTCAATCAGCTGGTTTTGGTCATCTATAATAGAAGAGACATCCGTTTTTATGCATTATGAATTACAGTCCGACATCAACCACAGAAACATCCTGCGTCTCCAGATCAAAACACATCCGCTCTGATCTGACATCCGCTCGTACACTCATCCCACAGATCAGTTTTCATGGGCGAGACGCCTATAAAATCATATTACAATACTAGTCTGAGTCTATAGGAGAGAGCGGGGCACTAATGCTTTCAGACTTTCTCAGTTTGTGTAAACCTACTTAAGGTTCAGATTTTTTATTTTACCCCACATTCATTTCACATATCTAGTACAATTATGTGGTTTTGTTTCATTTCACATATCTAGTACAATTATGTGGTTTTGTTTCATTAATACAGTGTTTACTTTTTTCTTGCCATACCCAGAAATAATGGAACTGGAATGTGACGACATGCCCCATAGGTGGAGTACATTATAACACGACCATATGACAGATTAAAATATCATATCTCATATAATCAAAAAAAAAAAAAAAATACAAGAAAAGGGATGGACCTTCAATAAAAATGCTTATTTAAAAGATCTGTCAATTTAAAACTGTAATACACAGCTGTTTCTAATGGCTGCTTCATAATTAATAAGCACTTGTGTGTGAAGGGGTGACAGGGTTTGAGAGGTTTGGCTTAGTGAGTAGTTTGATGTTGTAAACACTAGTTTAGTATCATCAGTGTATGACCCGCACACAGGCTAACATTGACCATTAGAGCTGAAGTATACACACAATCACTCGCTCTCTCGCTCACACACTTACTCACTCACTCACTCACTCACTCACACACTCACTCACTGACTCACTCACTCACTCACACACTCACTCACTGACTCACTCACTCACTCACACACTCACTCACTCACTCACTGACTCACTCACTCACTCACTCACTCACTCACTCACTCACTCACTCACTCACTCACACACACACACACACACACACACACACACACACACACACACACACACACACACACACACACACACACACACACACACACACACACACACACACTGAATGAACACTGAACAGACAAAGTCAAAAGGAATGCTATCCAGACACAATTATTTAAGATCAATAATTAATTAGAATAAATATTTCACCATGAATAAATGTATAAAACAAAGAGCAATAAACTCCTCATAGATCTTTTAGGGCACAGAGAGATTAATCAGCTCTACAAGTGCTTTTGCTTTTAGATGTTATAATATCTTCAGCTCTCCATTTGTGAAACACTTTGGCAGCTATCCAAGGCTGTGTGTAATAAATGATCTCTGAATCGAGAGCATGTGCTGCTTCACCTTCACATCGTCCCTGACACACACACACACACACACACACACACACACACACACACACACACACACACACCCCTCTGAAAAGGAAAACAGCCTTATCTGAAATAGTCAAATCAGTTTTCACCTCCACACTTAAAGCCCTCGGTTCATTGTCTTTCTTTCTTTCTGAAATACATGAGTACATTATTACTTGTAAGGTAGAGTTAAAGGGGTCATAAACTGAGAAATCAAATTTTCCTTGAGCTTTTGACATATAAGAGGTCATCATACTATAATAATATCCTGTAAGTTTCAGAACTGAAAACGTCCTTGTTAGTCCAATAAAAGCTTTTACTGACACCAGGCTCAGCAAACGACTCGTTTTTCACAGCGGGGATCTATGAGGTCAAAGGGTGTCAAGCCCCGCCTCCACAGAAGAAGAGCAATTCCTACTTCAACACTGCCTGTTTAGCCCCGCCCACCGATTCGCGCATTACATGAAACTCATTATAATATGCAAAACTGTTATCCAATCATAGCAGTGGGCGTTTACTTCCAAGTCTTCAATGCGGCACGCCCATAAAACCGAGCGTTTCAGGAGCTAGGCCCAAAACCAGGGTAGAAAATGCCCTATTACTTTTTTGAATGTAAAAACCAAGCGAACGACATAAGGATAATTTCTTCCGGGAACAAACACGTCACAATATTCCTCATTATAATAATTCATATGCAGAATAAAGGGGCGGGGCCTGGTTGAGTTAGTTAGTAGTGTGTTAAATAGGGGTGGGCGATACTGCAAAATTCGGTATCGATCCGATACCAAGTAAATACAGGGCCAGTATCGCCGATATCGATACCGATACATATACTTTTTAATTTTAAAAGCATGCACTTGAACTTACATGCACTTTCCTGTGCTAGAGCAGTGTGTCATGATTTATGAGGTGAATGCATCATTAATATGCTAAATCTGAAGACGTTTTCAATATTTTGTGATTTGTGCTCTCAACTCGCCTGTAGTCAGTGACTTTTACCAAACTACCCTAATTATAGTAAATGCACTTTTGTTCACTAGCCTACGGTTCAAAGGTTTGGGGTCTGTTCGATTTTTAATTCTCTTCTGCATTTATTTGATCAAAAATACAGTAAAAACTGTAATATTACAATTTAATAGTAAACTGTAATTTATTCCTGTGATCAAAGCTGAATTTTCAGCATCATTACTCCAGTCTTCATGATGAGAAATCATTCTAATATGATGATTTGCTGCTCAAGAAACATTTCTTATTATTATCAATGTTGAAAACATATTATGTTTACAATAATATTACATATTTTTGTGGAAACCACCAGAACCATTCTTTTATGCAGAATTATTTGTTTATTTGACTGTCACTTTTGATCAATTTTATGCATCAATCCTTGATGAATAAAAATATTAATTTCGTTAAAAAAAAATCTTACTGACGTCAACATTTTGAAACGTGCGAAATAACTCCCGATTGTTTCTCTGTCATCTAAGCATGGCTTCGTTTCCCAAACGGAAATCGAACGCTCTCTGTGATTGATTGGTTTCGTCTTGTATCCAGACTAGGAGAAATAATCCTACACAATTATTCACGAACATTTGCTTATTTTTCCACTTAGAAGCTTATTTTATGCACTAAATTACGTGCTAAATTAATAAAAATTACTGGTAAAAAAACACACACATTTGGATCGATATTTTTATGTGAGGATCGATCCTTTTCGATACCACGTCAGTATCGATAGTATCGATACTTCAGGATCGATCCGCCCACCTCTAGTGTTAAACTGGCGGTTATGGTAAGGGGCAGGACATTTCCCAAACAGTGATTGGTCGGCCAATCAGAGCACAGTGTGCTTTTCAGAAGGAGGGGCTTCATAGAGACAGGAACTAAACAGAGCGTTACTGACAGACTGGGAAGAGAGGAGCCGTAACAATGGAGAATATGAGGAAAATAATCAACATTCAAGCAGGAAAACCTGTTCTAGAAGAGCCGGAAACAACAAGGGCATAATATGGCCTCTTTAATAAATGTTTCACATATTTCAATTTCATAAAATAGTCAGAGGAAGCGAGTTGTGGTTCCATTTTTGAATGCTTTGGGGAAAGCCTTCAGCGTGACCGGTGTCTGAAGCACGTGTGTAAACACGAAATAACGTTGGCTGGCGACAGCATATGACATCATTAATGGTGCGACCAGAGTATAAAAGGACGCCTGTAGTACAAGTTAACAATTTCTTTTGTCTTCAGGATCCGTTTGTAATGTACGTGTGAAGACGATCACTCAGCCAAGCGTTTCAGGAAGTGTGTGCCAGAGACGACACTTGAGCCTTATGTGTTTGGGTAAGGAACACGTGATGCATTTGTGAAACTGACTGAAAGAGACAGGTAAGAAGCTCTTACTTCTTTGTTCTCAACTGAGGGATATTATTTAGTGATTGTCCGCGCTATATATGTGACGGTCACTGTGATAAGCACCTTTGTTGTTTATTCTCTCTCGAGGGATGAGAATAGACCGTCTGTGCCCCGCGGATCAGGTGGTGGGCGGAGCAAAGGTAGAGTCTTATGAGATTGTTCCCTTTCCGGTCTGCTATTACTAATGTTTGAGGCCTAATTCTGTGGAGTTAGATGCAGAGAGAGTGAAGGCAGGTGTTATTTTTATATCCGCCTCCTCCGCTGGCCAGCTCAATAGCAGTGCTCTATGGTGTCGATCTCGGGAAACCGTCAGAAACCTTTGTAAAGCTGCTCTGAAACAATCTGTGTTGTAAAAAGCACTATATATAATAAAGGTGACTTGACTTGACCTTTGTGAGTGTTGTAGTGTAGAGAGCCTGTTTTCCCTCGGGTTTGACTGAAGAGCAGAAGCCTCCCCCCGGGTCGGGTCTTGAAGCCAGTCTTCCAGTCGCTGCAGGGATGAGCTCTTTCGATCTCGAGAACCCGTCAGGAAGTGGGTTCACTCCGCTAGCTCCCCTAGATGCCAATGTGTTCATGGTTGAGTGTAAGTGGAATCCTTAATAGTAGGATTCCCAGCTCACTATGAGAGAGCTGGAGTCTCAGATCATATCACAGGTTTCACAATGGTTATATCTAGCTTTAGCTGGTAGCTCCCATTGGTCATTTAGGATCTTCCCCGGTTTTGAGCTCGTTCCGACGTCAGCATCATTCCGCTACAGGCAGTGCCATCATATGTTCTCTCTGTGAGCCTCCTTGGTGGAGCTGTCTTTACGGTGGAGTGTTGCTAGGCCTCCTCTCGCTCTAGAGCAATTAGGCCGCACTATAGTCTCACGGGCCGCATATCATTTACATATGACGTCAGCAATGCAAACCAATCAGATTTAATAATATGGTATTAGCAGATAATATTATTGTTATAACTAGATGTTGCACACAGTGTTTTCTGGTGGCACATACGGTATTTTATTTCTGTCACACTCTGCAAAACCAACAAACACAACAAGAACACATCTTTGTTTCACAGTGTGTTGAAATGACTGGTGGAAGTGTGACTTTATATTAGTAAAAACTACTAATAAAAACAAAAAAATACAGTAATAAGATAATAATTCTCAATGAACATACACAAACCATATATAAGCACTTTAAGAAGCTATTTAATGCTGTATGACTCTCATCATCATCATAATAGCCACCAAACAATAACAATGTTATAAGACACAAACGCCTTAATATGCAAATGTTACTCAAATCTTTTTACAAACACTGAGCACATTGTAATTACAATCTCTGACGATATCAAGCATTCTGTCCCGTCGCAATCCCTTGCACAGAATCCGCTAACAAGTTCCAGCCGACGATGCTGTTATGTTTATAGATTTAAAATGCAATCATATCAAACAAACACATCGAATTCACATGTCTTTTGACATTGTAGGTTTTGCATATGCCAAGTACTTTACTACAGAGCAAACGGGCAGCCCATCTCACTCACTGACAGAGAACTATTCTTCCATTCTTCCAGTAAAGTTACTCTCCTGCCTTCGCTTCTAATGCCACGACTCTTCTTGCTTGCATGTGTTCCTTCATTAGTATGTTCCTCATTTCAGTTTGCTCCTCTAATAACGCATTTGTCCATTTTGATCCATAAATAAATAAATAAAAATCGTTACTGATACTATTGGAATTCTGCCAAAGCGCGCGCTTGTGAGTGTTCGTTAACTGCACTGCGTCAGTACATAGCAGTTCTCCGCATGTCTGAAAATAATATATGACCACCAAAATTTGTTGCTTTGATATGCCAAAAAAAAATTTACAGTTCAAACTTAAATCATTTTAATTAAATTTAAAAATCAAAATGAATTGTAAAACTGGAATTTGCACTTGCGGGCCGCAGGTTGAGAACCAGTGCTCCGGAGAGTCGTCCGCTCCCGACAGCTGTTTGGATAGTGGCTCCGCCGGGTCGTATGTCTCTCTGTCCTTGGCGGAACCACCTTTAGGGAAGCGTTGTCAGGTTTCCTCTCGATTTAGACAGTCTTCAGAGTCATCCGCATAAGATTCCTTGGTGAGGTGATCTTTTAGTGTGGAGCTCTCTGCGAGCCTCCTTGATGATATTGGCTAGGTTTCCTCTCGATTGAGAGTGGGTTCCTGAGACCTCCATTCGTGCTAGTGACCCCTGAAGCCACAGACAGGTTATTCCTAATCCTTGGCCATATTCCCTTGAATGTATTGGTAAGAATTCTCAGGATCCCTGCAAATTCCCATTCGAAAGGGAACGTCCTGGTTACAAATGTAACCCTGGTTTCCCGAGAAGGGGACAAGACACTGCGTCTCATTGCCACACTTCGGATATGTCTGCCCACACCTCTTTCAGACACAAGTAGTTGTTGACTTGTCCTACAGGCGTCCTTTATACTCTGGTCGCACCGGTAGTGACGTCATGGGCTGTTGTCGCGCATGGTAATGGATATGGCAGTGTTAATGTGTTTGGTCTTGGTGGAATAGATCTGCTACGCTTCTGCTGCTGCAGAGCAAGTACCGAGACTTGCTAAAGCCAAAACATTCACAGACATTACTGAGCATTTAAGACACGTAACACACATGGTTTAACCCCGTAGCAGATCTGTACAGGTGGAGCTGGGGAGGAGGAGGGTTTCTGAAAGCGCGCTGCACACCGTTAACTGCAACACGCCAGTATTTGTTTGAATGTTGAGCGCTGCTCATAGACCGCTGATGCAACAGCAACCAATCAGCTGCGCTGTGTAGATAATGATGTCATCGCTACCAAATGAGTTGAGGACCTATCAGACTGCACCATCCAGAGCTCAATGCCAGAACTAGGTCATTTATTGATTTTAAATAAAATTAAGAAAATAAGTCTTGCTTACTTTGTATTCTTATTATCATTATTTCTTTGATAAACTGACCTGTAGGAAATATGACTTGCTGGAGTAATAAAGTTTCTAAAAAGTTTATCTTACACAACATTAACCTTAAGAATTAAGTATGAAGATGAATTGCTGCATTCTCAAACCCTCAGATAGGGGCGTGTGATTGATCAAGTCCATGTCATCTAAATCTCACTCCAGCCAGGCAACCCTGTAACTAGCACAGTTTTTAATCGACTTTCCTTAGACACAAATCCCACTTACTTCAATATATTTTATTTTATGAAAGTAAAATGCAGGATTTCACGTTTTCTTAAGAGGCAAACTGTGTAAAGAGGAGTGCAGGTTGAGCTGTCTATGGTCCGGTGAGCCCCTGCTGGCAGCCAGCTGAACTACACCTCCTCAGGACCAAAAACAGCTCCATTCAAGTCCATTTAAAAACAGACATGTGGTCTAACAAAAAGAAATGTAGCTACTGTATGTGTCGTACACTTTCCAGAATGTCACACCTCCCAATGGCTTACAGTTGCCTTTCTAATATCCCAGTAATATCCCAAAGCATTTTAATATCCAAACAATTACACTCTTCATTGTTAACTTTGTGATTAAACTCTGCGGCTTTCACAAGGAAGACGTTCTCAAAAAAATACAAATGACCAGGAAACTCTACAACACATTTCTCCATTAGGAACATCCCTCTTCATCTGTAAAAGAGCAGAGACACATTTCCTGGTGTATACACACACACACTCACTCACTCACTCACTCACTCACTCACTCACACACTCACTCACACACTCACTCACACACTCACACACACACACACACACACACACACACACACACACACACACACACACACACACACACACACACACACACAGCCCAAGTGAGGAAAAGAAACACACTTTCCATAAAAAGTAACAAAGTAATTACTTTTTAAGTAACATAATATTGTAACACATCATGTTCTTTCTAAAGTAATTTTCCACACTGGATATCATCATAAACACAAAGCAGTGCACAAGCATGTTTCCGAACGCTAGTGGATGAAGTGGAAACTGCCGCTTTCTCACACTTCCTTTAAGTTGCACAGACAGAACAGTGTTTGCCAGGAACATGAATGTAACACCAATGTAAAGAGTGAATGTGTGTGTTTATACTGGTGCTGTGCATATGTGAACAGCTCGGTCATGGCTGGCTTCCCACTACCACTCCAGTTAGCAGCTTGTGCGTGAGGCGTGAGGATCTGCTAGCGACAGCGCTCTGCTAGCCGCTACGCTGACTGACAGCAGGAGAACACATTCATCCAGACGCATCTGTCACGCATGCAATCCCTCAGCTAAAACAGGCGGGAACTACTTAGCGTTCACCCTGTGCAAGTAGGGGGAGATCATTCAAATCTGAATACTGAGACATGATACTGACAAAAACACATCTGATGTGTGCATTTATGTATTTAGTGGGTTTGCTAAGGCAAGCAACACTGTTACTATTGCTCTGGGATTTGATCAAACGAATTATAGTTGGCATTAAAGGGAAGTTGCTAGTCTTTTGTGACGTATATCCCGAGTGAAGCGCTTCTGGAACAAGAACAGATGTGGGCGGGGCTTGATTGTGTCTGTGGGGAGTTGATTGGATGGTTGTGGTTTGCTATTGGCTGATCTCATGTGAGTGACAGGTTATAGCTCCGCCCTCGTCATCAGAGAAGAGAAGAGATGCTGCAAGAGGAACTTATTCTGAGTCGAGATTATTAACACTAATGATGATGTGCACCGATAAATCATTTAGAATAAATATTGAAACATTCCATAAAAAAATAACGATTGTCAAGTTTTGACTGTAGACGGGCTGATGGGTTACAGCGAGTGAAGTGCAGCGTGGGTTAGATGTTTGCTTTTCCCTGAACAGACCCTCACTGAAAACACGTCACACACATTACAGTCCTCACATGTTACACACACACACACACACACACACACACACACTCCTGCAGTACATGTGCCTTTACACAGCACACACACTATTCACATCTTATTACACAATTATTATTAAAAGGGAAAAAATAGTAACAAATTAAAGAGTATTAATACAACCAGATTCCTCCAGTTCAAATATTTTATGCACATGTATATCTTATGATATATTAACGTAATATAATATAAAACAAAGTGTCATTTATTTGAAAGGAATATTGCACAGATAGAATTTTTAAGCTACATTTTTAGGTTTACAACAGATGTAGTGTTAAAGTTAAAACCGAGTAAAACGCTTCTGGAACAAGAACAGATGTGGGCGGGGCTTGATTGTGTCTGTGGGGAATTGATTGGATGGTTGTGGTTTGCTATTGGCTGATCTCATGTGAGTGACAGGTCATAGCTCCGCCCTCGTCATCAGAGAAGAGAAGAGATGCTGTAAGAGGGAGGGGAAGTTATTTAAAAATGTAGTTGTATGTGTGATTGTGTGCGTAGGAGGCTGAAATGACAAAGTGCACAGAAAATGAGTGTGCGCGTGAGTGTGTGTGTGAGTGTGATACGGACAGAGAGCAGCATCAATCACAGCTTCACTGCTGCTTTGGGACCTATTAGAGTAAAAGAGCAAAGAAAGACTCTAGAGAAATATGCATGTGTGTGTGTAAAAGACAGAAATGAGCTGACTTGAGCGAGGTGTTAATAGCCAGAACCGGCTGGGTCATGTGCTCTGGTGTTGTTGGCATGTCAGCTCGTTTCTTTTCTGCCATTAGGCCGTTTTACTCTTAACCTCATCTGGCTTGGCAGCCTTCTTGCTCATTACTGCAAAAATAGCCAGAACTCTTGGTCACGGCGAGCAGGCCAGAATTAGCAAACAACAGTTCATACAAGCTTAAAGTCTCCATAAAATTGACAATTCCTATTTTTTAATGGAATATTTCAGTGTTTATTCTAAACAATGTATCCTTGTTGTTTTAAACTCATCTTCCTGGTAATCTCGACTCAGAATAAGTTCCTCTTGCAGCATCTCTTCTCTTCTCTGATGACGAGGGCGGAGCTATAACCTGTCACTCACATGAGATCAGCCAATAGCAAACCACAACCATCCAATCAATTCCCCACAGACAAGATTTGCATAATTTGATTTGTTAAACATACAGAGGAATAATCTGTCTGGCATTGCCACTTGTTCTAAGGTTAACCTAGATAAAGGTGCGCTTATTAGGCGCATATCCAAGTGTTAGTGTGGAGAGTGAAAGCTAAAGTATACTATTTACTGCACGATATGGAGGTGCCGGCGCGTCACAAATATGAACCCAAACTCAGTGAATACTTGCCCTACAGACATGAGAAATAAAGCTTGAAATGTCTACTTTTAAACGAGCCAATTCAAATCGTAAAGAAATACTCTTTGTTAATGTAATCCGTTTAAAGGTTGCAGTTCTCTCTATAGGCGCGTTCACTATCCTGTGGAGAGTCAGCATCGTCATCTTCATCTTTACAGACAAAACAGACTCAGAAACACTAGTTTATTATTAAACAATTAAAATGTCTCCTTGCTATTTTTCCCCGACACATTTATAATCATTACTTATGCTGGTGCATTGTGGCAAGATTTATGTGTGTTCCTGAGCAAGGAACTTGGATATACATCACAATAGGGAAGAAAAGACGAGCACAACTTCCATGTCATGTCGACTTTGACATGGTTAAACTTTTTTCTTGCTGATTCAAGATGCTCTACCAGCTCTAACCAGCTCGACCAACATGGTCTACAAGCCAGAAACCAGCTCCACCAGCAGATAATCCAAAGGACCAACCATCTAGACCCACTAGAAGCCGGTTGCCATCTTAAACTGGTCTGAGCTGGAGTATTTCAGCTCATTTGTTGCTCATCACATGGGCTGATCTGATCATGAGGAGGAACATGACTAAAGTCCATGGGATCAAACCAGTCCCAGCAGAACCGACACAAACAGACTTGTGTTCGTCTAAAGCGAGACCGGTGTCAGAACAGTCGGTTTAAATTCAGTCGGCTAACAATGAAGAGTGTGTTTGCCTCAGCCCTTGAGATGAGTAAATCCACTGAAAATGTATTTGTCACACCAACACCACATCAGTCAACACTGATAGCACACATTTAAGTGCTTTAGGCATTGAAGTTACTTTATAAATGTACTATTATTCATAGTTCATGATTTATTAGTTAAAGCTAACATACACAAAAAAAAATGGAAAAACAGATTATGTAATCATCATATTTCCACAAAAATATAAAGCAACTTCAATTCCCAGGGAAAGCATGAACTGATAAAATGTCACTTTGGATAAAAGCGTCTGCCAAATCCATAAAATGTAAATGCTGGTGAAGATCGGATGTTTTCTAAAGCTATAGACCATTTTTAAACCCTTGGTCACGTCATCCTCGCATGGCCTGATTTAAACGCTCACTTCCCGGCTCTTACAGGTGTTGTTCTGATATAATTGAGTTCATACAGTCTTCATTTTCTCCACTAACTCACCGACTCATCGCCCCAGCGGTGAGTTTCCACTTCTCTGAGCCGAGAGCTCTCAAAATCAATCTTTTCCCATCCCATCCCTCGAGGCCCTGAGCCAGCACTGATCACCATCATCAACATAATTAGCCTTCATTTCAAACACACATCATAGCAGAGCAATCACTGCGGCTGCCAGTTCCACAGGTTTGACTGGGACTCTAATTGAACCCCAACTGATTAAACTCAGAGTTTAGACGCAGTTAGCCAAGTTAGACTTGTGGATGAATGCATAGAGAACTGAAGTACCAAACCAATAGAGTTGGGTAATTTAAATAATGAAAACTCTGTCATTATTCACTCCTGTTGTGCCAAACCCGCATGACTTAGTTTCGTCAAAGGAGGAATACACTGGTGCCTTCATTATGTGAATTCATCTTTATTAATTAATCACCACTAGAGGGCGCAATTAATGTAAAGGATATAAGAAATAGAGAAAAGAGAAAAAAGTTCATGTTAGTTACACGAGTTAAACAGCAGACTATAATGTCAAATAGGAATAAGTCAAGAAAAATACTAAATCTTTTTAAATGAATATTGCAGGTTCATTAACACTTAAGCTCAGTTGAGAACATTCGTGTCTGTAATGTTGGTTAGCACAAAATATGATTTAGACCTGTCTCTAGTTTTCATTTAAAAAAATATCAAGGTTAGGCACTTACAATGGAAGGGAATGAGGACAATTTTTGGAGGGTTTAAAAGCAGAAACTTGAAGATTATCATTTATACAAACACTTACAGTACATTACTATGTTAAAAGCACTATGTTATTTGAGCTGTAAAGTTGTTCGGGATTCATTTTGACAGCTGTTTTGGGTGTTACGCAGTCATGACAACAAAACCATACTGTATAGTAAAATTGTACATAACTTCGCCAGTGTTGGGGAAAGTTACTAGTAATGTGTTACAATCTTGTGCTTCTCCAAAAAACAACTAATATTTTTTTTAAAGCAATGCATTACGTTACTTTTGGGATGTTTTTCTCACCAGCGCTGAGCTTGTTTGTTTGCTTTTAAATAACAACAAAAAAAGCTCTATTTTGGCAAAAGCAAAGGTCCTTTCACACCAAGAGCCCTATTTTAACGATCTGAAACGCAAATATCAAGCGTGAAACGCAAGTAACTTTGTGGGCAGATCTCGGGCGCTGTTGCTATTATAGCGGCGGGATAAATGACTCTTGCGCCCGACGCAAATCTAAAATGTGTTGGTCTGAAGTCTCTTCATTACTCATAGGTGTGGTTTGGGTGTAACGTGAAATAAACCAATCAGAGCGTCATCTCACATTCCCTTTAAGAGCAGGCGCGCTTGTTCCATGGCGGATTGCTATTATAACGGCGGATTTGCCAGGAGCGGTTCACAGCCGAGGAGACCGGCGTTCTCGTCAGGGCCGTAAAACACAGAGAAGTGACATTGGGGATGGAGAAACACACCCAGATTAGCTTCGGTTAAACAGGCGTATAATAATTTGGGTAAATGTGTAAGCTAGATTTATGCCTATTTTTTCACATCTTCATGGACAGAACAATGATTTCCCTTGTGTGGTAATATTTTTCCTTGTAATAATGTATGGTTTTCTAAAAATGAAAACTGCTGTGTCTGTGTGTAACGGTCACCAGCTGGAGTGCCCTTGAGAGCCACCAGAGGGCACTCCACATAAGACTATCATATTCACTCACAGACTACATTTCCCATCCTGCATCTACCTGGACTGATTACTTCATACACCTGCACTGCATTATTCACCTGCACTGTTCCTGATTACAGTCACACCTGATCCTCATTCTATGGACTATTTATGTCTCACACATTCTCACCCTCACTGCGAAGTCTTGTTTTACTGTTGTGAACTCTACTAAGCGTTTATTCCTGTGACTGCTTTTTTGTATTTTTGACCTTGCCCGTTTCTGGATTTCTCCGTCTGCTGCCTGCCTACGTTACCTCTGCTTGGATCTCTGACTTTGATTGTTTGCTGCCTGCCCTGATTTTCTGCCTGGTTTTGTACTACGATTAAGCCTTGTCTTCACTGCTGTATCTGCTGGTTCTGACCTTTGCCTGTTTGACTACTCTTATTAATAAATCACGCTGCGAATGGATCCCCCAGACTCTGATGCTTCATAACACTGTGTGTAGATGAGATAAGCAAAGTGTGTGCACAACTACATTATGGCCAAGTATGCGCCCTTAAAATAGCATCTGAATAACATGTGCAACGCGCCACTGACTTTAGACGAGGTTTCTCCTGGTCTGTGGCGGAATTGTTTTCTGAAACTGCAAAATAGCACCAGGGAACGTTTGCGCTGGAACATGCCTCCTCTTTTCACTGAACCGCCCCCGGGAGCGCAAGTTCATTCCCTAATTTACAGACGTGCGTCTGTGGAGGGAAAAGTCCACTGTGCGTCGGGTGCAAAATAGGAATGATACATGCGTCGGTGTACAAAGTCAGTTGCGCTGGGTGCAAGATAGGGCCCTATAAGTGAATGAGCCTCAGGCTGAAGGAAATGCAAATTCACGACTGAACAGTAGAGGGCGCAGCAATAAAAAACAACAATTAAACAAATGAGATGTCTCTCTAAAGCCACTTTTGCTTTAATATGGTTGAATTGGATCATCGAAGGTCAGCAGCAAAGACATTGCTTAGTAAAGTGAGATTAAATACATAAAGTATATGTGTTATTTAATTATTGCAGATTTGCGTAATATTCTAAGTTTGCATTTCACTGTGATTATTCATTGTGAGGAACACTGAATCTGTTTTTGTGTAAGTGAGATGAGTAAATGCTCTAGATCTACAATCCCCATCATGTTCACACACACACACACACACACACACACACCTCTGCTCTTACCCACAATTCCTCTCTACATGAGGACAGGAGAGCCGTCAGTCAATACATGAGAAAACTTAGTTATTTGCATTTGCAACTACATGTCAACTCATTCTACTAACCTAAACCCTAACCTAACAGTCCACTAATACTATAATGAGAGTTAATTGACATGTAGTTGATAAGTTATTTATAGTTAGTAGAATGTCTAAGGTGGACTTTCACAATAAAGTGTAACCATCAATTCCTGTAAGTTTGGTTTTCTCTGATCTGCTTTGTCATCTGGTTCTGGGACTGACAGGTCTGGGTCTGGCTCGACTCACTCCATGACATTTCTCAGGTGGAGACTAATGTGAACCTTATGAGAGGAGGCGACAATTTCATTTCAGAGACCAAATCACTTTCTCATCCCATGTGAAGATGTGAAGCTCTGAAAATATTACTTTCATTAGCGACCTCAACAGTTCATCCACTCCTGGAGACATAAGCAGCTTTATAATGGGTTTATACAGTTTGAGTGTGAGAAGGATCTGTCCATGTGGAGGAAACCCAGTATGAGTGTGTGTGTGCTGGAAGAGGAGGATAGCAGTGAGACTCACCGATGAAGCCCAGCTGGGAGAACTCGAGAATCATCCACTCCTCCGACGGCTGCTGCAGGGCGAAGTTCTTCATCGTGGTGAAGTAATTTGGCCGTGCAACAATGTCATCCTCTAGCTGTGAGAGAGAGAGAGAGAGAGAATGCTGAAGAAGAAGTGGATCCGAGTCATTTGCATATAATCGGGACAAGTTCAGTTCTTTTTTGGGGGGGTATCTAAAGGCTAAATGATTTAAAGGTGAAGTGTGTAATTTTTGCAGAAGTTAATATACTTTCTGTTCTCCCAGCTGAAAGCACAGGCAACTGCACATAAAATGATAATTTGGTCCAAATTTCACATGCATTTTATCAAAGGGAGAAGAGAGAAAATCAAATGGTTTTAAATGTTTTCCGCTGTTCAGAATTTGTTTCGCTAATACAAGAGTCCAGAAGTTTAATGTAACAGCCTTTCTGGACATGAAAACGTATGATCTTATTGGCGCTGAGATTTCTTTCTGGCAGTAATGGAAACGAGATCCGTAAAACACTTCTGTGTCATTGATCGTGTCCGTCTGAACCAGGTTTGTTATAGATAAATAAAACTAGAATTGAACCATAATTAAAACCATTAAATAAAACAATGACCTTGAAATTAAATAAACGTTAACTGCAGGGCGGTATGACTAGAAAAGAAAATCTAGAGTCCCCTGTAGTCAGTAATTTAAAGTCAATAAAACTCATCTTGGATCACCAAAATGACATATTTAAAAGTTTTTTCTTTGAAAAAAAATTCTTTATGACTTAAAATATCTTGAATGTAACCCGACACCCTTGCCTCATTTAGTATACGCGGTTCTATGAATATGCAAATGAGCCCCGCCTCCACTCACTCACTCAGCTCAGTTGACTCAGTTGATCTGATTGGTTACCTTTATATAGGTTTACTATCAGGAGGACACAGAATATAAAAACATTGTAATGGCAAATACAACTTTACTTTCAAATATGGTGATTTATGATGTTTTCACAGCTATTCTGGAACATTTACATCTCCATATTCAGCTTGAATACAGGCTATTTTTGCTGTGTATAAAACATACAATACGCTTCAAATGGTTATTAATATACAGTTGTGGTCAGAATTATTGGCACCCCTGGTGAATATGATCAAAGATGGCTGTAAAATTAAATCTGAAATTAAATCTGCATTTATAATCCTTTTGATCTTTCATTAAAAAGAAATCATTGTAAAAGAATTGAAAGTGGGGGGAAACTCAATTTATGAAATAAATGTTCTTCTACAAAACATGTTGACCATAATTATTGGCACCCCTAGAATTTTATTTAAAGTAAAATATCTCTAAAGAATATTCTCATTCATATTTACATTTTTTAGCACACTTGTTCACAAAAATATGTTTTAGGTTCAGGGCAAAATGGATATAAATCCGATTTAATCTTTTTTTAATTTTTACCCCCCTTTTTCAATTATTTTACTTCAATAAAAGGGTTAGATTTTTCAAATTGAAAGATCAAAAGGATAAACAAAGCAGATTTATTTTTACAGCCATCTTTGATCATATTCACCAGGGGTGCCAATAATTCACAACTGTATGTGAACATGCACTACTTTAACACAAAGACAAGGCGATGTATCTGTTGTGGAAAAACTAATAGAGAACAGCAGTAACATCAATCGTTCTCCGCTCCGCCACGTTCGAAGTTTTTGGCCCGTCAAACGCAGGAACTCTGGTATCAAAATGATCTCCGAGTTTCCCAGTGGTAAATATGACTTGAGAGGGCATCACATCTAATTTCCCACTAGGTAAATCGTAATTCGGCTAACAGGAGAAGTTAGCATTAGAGCTCTGCCATGTGTGTGTATTCTGGGATACGGACATATTTAAACACTGAGCTGCATGCTGGGAACTGTAGTTCACTGATCTGACAATCCTTTTTTTTTTTGCAAGATTACTGCTTAAAATAAAACATATTAAAAATATTTTTTAATAAATTGTACTATTATTATTATTACTTTAAGAAGTACATTCTACTGTCCGATAGTAATATATTAGTTAGAACAAACTTATATATGGGCAGATTGTAATGAAGACTGTTGGGATTCTGTGGGTTTTAATAATCTTTATTACTGTTATATTCTTATTATTATTATTACTACCACTACCACCTGAAGAGGTACACTCTACTATATGAAATGGTAATATATTTTTGTTATAATTATAATTTATTATATTTCTTAATATAAATAATAAGTTAAACCGAACTTTTATTTTGACATGTTGTGAAGTAGAGCTTTGAGTTTTTGTGTGTATATGAAGAGTTTTCTCAAGTGAAATGGTGAGACGCTGCAGAAGAGACTCATGCGTTCATACAGTGAGATGCTGAAACACCACGAGCGAGCAGAACATCGTCAGACTCAACAGCTTTAATATTCACAGACACACTGATTCATCCTACAGGCCTGCTTTTGATTCATTCATCCAAAAATTGCCAAATTCCATGACCTTCCGCTGAATCACGGGATTCTGCGATGGAAGAGTGCGTTTTCTTGTCTTTAAACGCCCCAGGCTGTGAGAGCTTCATGCGTGTGTTGGGAGTGCTAAACAGAAAATAAAGTGGAGGCTGAACTTTGCTCTTTCCTGAGAAAAGCAGCCGTCACACACATCAGTGTCAGAGAGCGCGCTCTGAAGTGAACGACTCATCGGGAGGGGAGGATATAGGACTTGTGTTGGCTTTATCTAAACACAAAAAAGATCATAAAAGAACATTCTTCAAAAGAAGTGCAACAGTAGCTTTCCTCAAAGATCAGCTTATCTTTATAAGAGCTTTCCACTTCCTCCGGAATCCATTTCCCACAGTTCCCAGAAGACAAGACGACTGCCAGGGTTTATTTGGACCGGCTGACTGTACATTATCACTTATTTATTGCCTCAATACAGTACATGTAAAAAAAATCCATTCTGGAACGAGCTCAGTTCATAATATAGACCCAGTAATTGTGATTTAGTTCACGTTCTCCAAGGATCTGTTCAGTGTGAATCTGTGATTTGGTTTAATCGTACCTGGACATAATAGGTTCCTTTAGTCTGGGCGTACATCATCAGGAAGCAGTAATCCAGGTTCTGCTTCGTTCTCCACCTGCAAACACAATCAGCATTCGCGTTACGCAGAATAAAACACAGACACGCACACACAAACACACAGTGTTAACAGTGATAAGTGATGACTGTTTGTGGCAGCTGCTGTTTGTCCAGTGTTTAATGAACACGGATGCGCTTTTAAATTACGAAGCACAAAAAATGACAACAAACGTCTCACAAAAATAGTCCATGAGTTTGTGTGCTATTCCGAGTCTTCTAAGAGCCTCTGATATTCGTGTGTGAGGAACAGAGCAGAACTCCTCTCCCTCCGGCATCTCCTTCAGTTCAGCTAATGCACATCCAGACTAACGTCTTCGCTTCTCATCACTGACGTCAATCATGCCGTGAAGAGTCTGATGTCTGACACTGGAGTGTTTTTGGAGGTACAATGCAGAAGTACATTTATAGTAAATAATAACTTTAATTTAATTTATTATTTACTTGAAGCTGCAGTACGTAGTTTTTCCTCTTTGTCGCCATCTCTGTTCGAAATCTGCAATTGCAGTTATTCACGGAATGATCAACTTTACGCGGGTTGTGTCTCGGCACAGCGAGGATGAATCCGGTGTTATGAGGAGAATGTGCGGCTGTCAGTCGCCACTGGTGTGGATACTGGCAATCGCAATCACAGATTCTACTATTGGGAAGTATGACCAACATATGAATCTTCACCAGAAAATGTCATCTGAACAAGTAACATCCACTTCTGTTCTGCCCAACTAGGGGAAAAAGCATTGCAGTAAATCACGCTGATTAAATCTAACGATCGCTTATCATATCACATACATGCAAAGTATACTTTGTTCTCAAATTGTTAATGTTAACAACATCAGCTTTGCGTGACTACATTTAATGCCCTTCCGATATTAACCTTGTTTTCGCATGGGCCGCTCGCAGTCTCTTTTATTCTCCGAAGTCCGAAGTCTTTTGCATTTTACAACGGGTGAATCTCCAGTTGGTGATCGTCGTTTGTACCTTTCTGTATCCGCCATCAAATTGATAAGTTTAATTATATCAAGTGCTGTGAGAAAAGGCTATAAATCTCCAGCATCCTCACACGCAATATAGCCTACTAGCCGAGACTCTTCTTTATGTGGACAGATGTGACGTAATGTGGACAGATGTGACGTAATGACGCAAAGACATGCTCGAATTTCACGCAGAAATCCACCAGTACCACTGGAGTTAAATACATTATTACGAGCTTACCATTTTGAATTGAGCTCAGGCAAGCAGATGACTGGTTATGTACTTGCTAAAATTTTTATTGTGGATGATTTTTAACCCAAAAGAGTTACGGACTGCAGCTTCAAAAATACCATTCCTTTAAAGGTGAAGTGTGGAAACATTCCTATTCCATATTCCTGAACTCTCGTCCATCTGCCATTGGTCAGTCGAACTGAAAGCCCCGCCCCAAATTCAAGCCATTGGCTGAGACAATGCTGCTGTTGGGCAGAAAATTGAGTTTTTACAGAACAAAAAAGCCATGTTACGATCAGTGGGTGTTTTTTTAACCACTTTTCCTGATTTGTTAAAATCGAGTTGACAGTTCTGCCTATTATATGAGATCACTAGTAGTTTAACTGTTAAAGTATGCGACTAATGGTTTATGAAAGATTGCTAGTGTCAGGAAATGAATGGAGACTTCAGGAAACTCGAGATCTGAGGGCAAAACATAGCAAGACAAGACAAACAAGAGAGCTGTTTTTCTGAATATCAGCATGACTGCAAATTTGATTTTATAAAAAGTTCAATATAGAAGTCAATATTATGTGAAGTTTTTGTCAATACTGTCTGTTTTTGCTAAAGAAAATAGCTCAAACAAACCACAGCAAAGCAAGCTTCACAGTGGCGTTCTGAACACTACATTATTCACTTTGAGAATGAATCGGGCGAGTCAAGAACAAAGGGATGATTGTCTTCATGAACGGATCACTGAATACACAACCAGCCGCTCTGTTCTTGAATGAATCAGCCGTTTTGATCAAATTGGTTGAGTGAATCATACAATGACTCACGCATTGAGACACTTGCTGCAACAGTTTTACTTTCATAAGCAGAAGTATCATTGCATTTTTCCATCATTTTATATTTTTTGTTTAAAATTTTGTCGTTAAAACATGCATCTCATAACATTATTTGTGTAATTTCAGTGTAAATGCATTGTACACTGTGGTAAATACACCTAAATGCCGACTTATTAAAAAAAGAAAATCTGTTGAAATATTTTTGTCCAAAAGTGTCCATTCTGTCTCCGTGAAATGAATCATGACCAGAAAGACAAATAGTTTCTCATATACCATGTTGCACTGTAAAATAAAGATACTGTATGTTTGATAGGATCTATAATCCGGTTTGATGATTTTCAGCCACTTTAAACTGGTATTCAGCGCTTGATCTATAGACAGATTGCTGGCTTCATTCGAAGTGCAAAACATTACACAACAGCTTGTGTTAGGTCATTCAACAAATCAGTCTGTCAGATATCTGCCTATTTTTGTCACTGGAATGAATGAATAACAAATCCCAAATATGGGATTTTTCTTTTGCACTGTGAATATTGTAATTGCGACCTATCAATGGCTCACTCTGTCTATATTACACTAGGATAGGAGACAGTGGCACACATGCCAACAGATGGTGTGGAAACGATAAACGCACAAGCCTGTCTTTGAGTGTCTCTACTTTACATAAACATACACACACATACAAACTGAGTGTGTGTTGCTGTGAGACAAGGAACTGATTTGACAGAGGCCATACGAGTACTTTCACACACATTTACATCAGAGCTTCTTATCTGATCTGTTGAACAACACAAACACACAACCAGCGGGAGAACCTCTGTGTTTGCATCTGCGCTTCTCCACAACTGGTGTGATGAAGGAAGTAATGTCAGGCTATGAGAATGGACACCATTCAACTCTCGCTTTCATGCAAACTCAGAGGAGAGAGAGAGATGGCAAAGATTCCAGGAAGAACCGCATTAAAATATGGAGATACAGTCAGTTTGAGCATGATCAGGAAAACTGACCACAAATATCAGCATCATCATCATCATTATTAGTAAAATGTTATTATTTATATAACTGTCATTATTATTTAATCAAATATATTACTTAAAAAATGAATACTTCTGTTCAGCAGTGATGCATTAAATTGATCAAAAGTGACAGTAAAGACATTTATAAGACACAAAAGATTCTATTTCAAATAAATGCTGTTCTTTTGAACTTTCTATTCATCAAAGAATCCTGAAAACACACACACAGACACTCACACACACACACTAGTGCAGTCACGCTATGTCAGATTAAAACACACTGAACTCACGTTGGTTGTTTACAGACGGTCGCACTCTTTACCCACTAAAACACTGGATTTAATTTAGAGTAATGAAAATGAAATGAGTTTCACACTGAACCAAATGTTGAGGCATTCGAATAAACACATGCAAGTTGTTCACATGTGGAACGACTGAATAATTCATCTTCTGCGTATAAACACCACCAGTTCAGAAAACTCAAAAAACAGCAATATTTCAACTACTACTAAAAAATACTGCACAAAAACACACGAAACGCTTGCAGCACACGAGTGGAGAGAAATGAATGTGGTGTAAAGGGATCTGTGTGTGTCTTGGCTGACTAGTTATTGTCTGGAGTGTGTGCTGGAGTGTGTGTGTGTGTGTGTGTGTGTGTGTGTGTGTGTGTGTGTGTGTGTGTGTGTGTGTGTGTGTGTGTGTGTGTGTGATGATCTGGTCATCAGACTGCTTGACCTGATGAGATCCGACAGGCTTTGAGCACAAACACACATTAATGAACATATTTACTGCCATCAGTCCTGACGGTTTACATGAGGAGAAAGTGAAGAGTGTGTGTGTGTGTGTGTGTGTGTGTGTCCAGAGAGAAGTGCTTTGGAGAGAGACGTGATTGCGAAACGGACTAACATGAGGTTGAGCGGACCTCTTCAGTTGTTTGCACCCAGAGCGAGTGTGTGTTAACCCCTTCAGTGCTGGAGCTGTTAAACTCTGGCCCGATCTTTAGTACGCGCTTCACTCTGACTCTGTAGCCGGACTTTAAAGTGCACTCAAACATCTTTTAGCTGCAGTCCACATTACATTCACACTAGAGTTTCACTTACACTACAAGTTACAATACTAATATTTCTGTCTTAAATCCTTCACTTTTTGCTTTTATTTAGGAGGAATACTAGAGACACGCTGTACACTTCTGTCTGTGTGTGAATGTGAGTTTGTTTGTGTAACTGTGTGTCTCAGTGTGAATATGTGTGTGTCTGTGTTTGTGTGTGTGAATGTGAGTGTGTGTGTGTGAGTCCGTGTGTGTCTGTGTGTGCGTGTGTGTATGAGAGAGAGTGTAAGCAGTGACATTCTGAGGTTTAATTGTGTGTTTTTGTTAATTAAACTGAACTGACAGATCAGAGATGCTGGAAGTGTGTGTGTGTCTGTGTGT
Organism: Leucaspius delineatus; assembly: GCA_023718395.1. Classification (NCBI taxonomy): domain Eukaryota; kingdom Metazoa; phylum Chordata; class Actinopteri; order Cypriniformes; family Leuciscidae; genus Leucaspius; species Leucaspius delineatus. The sequence continues at coordinate 3,623,294 of CM043367.1, read as the reverse complement.
GAATGTGAGTGTGTGTGTGTGTGTGTGTGTGTGTGTGTGTGTGTGTGTGTGTGTGTGTGTGTAAGTGTGTGTGAGTGTCTCAGTGTGAATGTGAGTGTGTGTGTATGAGAGAGAGTGTAAGCAGTGACATTTTGAGGTTTAGTTGTGTGTTTGTGTTAATTAAACTGAACTGATGGATCAGAGATGCTGGAAGTGTGTGTGTGTGTGTGCGCGCGCGTGTGTGTGTGTACGCATAAATAAGGCATAAAGAAGCCTGACCCTGGGGGAACACACACACACACACACACACACACAGTTGTGTACAATGCTGTATTACTATTGGTCGATTGCTCTGGAGGCGGGCATATGCAAATGTATTTGCCTGTGTGACATCACAGATCCTGCAATATCAAAACGAGCTGTTTCGTAGCTTGATTAAATGAAAGCTTAGTTTATCATGAGGAGGATGTTTAAGCTCTGAAACCTGCAGGAGTGTTTCATGGTACAAAAATCAAGGCAAAAACATCCTGACCCTTTAATTTGGAGAAACAACAGAATCCAGGAAGAAATATAAAGGACTTGGGGAAAAAATAAAACAGATTTCATAGAGCCCTAAATATGTTTCCCATGCGGAGACACTGAATGTATCTCTGCGTTCACACTGTTGATTGATGGGTAATTCCAGCACAACACACACTGATGGATGCGAGGCGCAGTGTGTTACCTGACCCGCTCTTTAGGGTCACCGAACGACTCTTTGAGGTGAGAGAAGTCTGGGTAGAAGTGAACAGAGGGAGAGATGATCTCCAACAGCCCAGACTGAATCTCCACTGGGAACCTGAAACACACACACACACACACACACACACACACACACACACACACAGAGAGACAGAAAGGGCAGAGGTTTAGTGCGCTGCGAACACAACTATATATATATATATATTGACACCACATTCTGTCAGACTTTATTGCTTATGTTAAACTTTTCTTCAGATGTCCAAGCGGGTCCTTTCCGTATAACTAACATGAATGTGGACTGAAGCTCAAGTGGATGTGGATGTTGGAAGGACTTTATTTATTTTTAATGAAATGCATAAACCTCTTTCACTATAACCTCAAGAGTATTATTCTTTACAAAGTCTTGTTACATCTTTCTGTTTCAGATTTTAAACGACATTCATGAGCTCATATATATCAGGGTCATTTTCATTAACTAAAACTAAACACTAAAACTATTAGTAACATTTCACACAGAGTACAGACACACACTCACACACGCACGCACGCACACATACACAGACACACAGACACACACACAGACACACACACACACACACACACACACACACACACACACACACACACACACACACACACACACACACACACACACAGGACTGATGTGGGACACAGAAACACACACACACACACACACACACACACACACACACACACACAGGACTGATGTGGGACACACAGAAACACACACACACACACACACACACACACACACACACACACAGGACTGATGTGGGACACACAGACACACATACTCACAGACACACAAACACACACACACACACTCACACACACACTGAAGCAGAGGAACTCTAACACCCAGAGGATGAATTTCCCGTCAGTTTCTTCTGCTATTGTCCTCTAAAGCATGCGGGGGAAAGTGTGCAGTCACATGTGCTCTCTCTCACACACACACACACACACACACACACACACACACACACACACACACACACACACACACACACACACACACACACACACACACACACACACACACACACACAGATAGTGATGGGAAACTAGGGTACTCACAGGCGCTTAAGGTTTTCAGCAACACTATTTGCATATTGTTGATCCGTCTGTAAAACAAAGCAAGAACCAGTGTTGACTTTCATAAATCACACAATCTTTCCCAATCAATACATGTTCAGCTTTGAGCTAGACAAGGGTTTGCAGCAGCTTTTGGATGGATGTTAAAAGTACAATGTCGGTTCTCATTTCCTGACTTCTCCTGCTAAAGAGATCATAGTCTCTGTGAAGAACTTGAACTGTGCCATAATGACAGCAAATGATGTTGAGTGGCTGAAGCTCTTTCCACTATAAAACAGCAGATGGACTTCACCGTTCATATTCAGTTTCACGGTTCGTTCAAGACACAACTCAAGCATGGCACATTCCTGGAGCTGCCACCAGGGGTGCTAGAGCTGCACGACTAATCGTTAAAAGATCGCGATCTCGACTCAAACACCCATGCGATCTCATTCCTACATGACAACGATTCACCTGAGTCTATTAAACTTTGCCAAAACCACACCGAAACGTTCAGATCTGCGTTCTGATCCAGAGAGAGCCGTTGTCAAACAGCTTCACCATCTGTTTTGTGTTACAAATATTCATATTATCACAGAAGTACTGAGATAAAAGTTTATAGTTCGAATATAAACACTGATGTCTACAGAAGCGATTAAAATAGAGTAAATTAACTTTTGAAAGTAACTTGACGCTTCAAATAAAGATTATATCAATTACATCGTTACACCAGTAGGTGGAGACAAGAGACTGTTTATTGAATACGTCAACAGATTCATTCAAAACCGCTGATTCATCCAATAATGAAACAAGTGAAGACTATATGAGTGAGTCATTGAATCATTCACTCAAGAGATTCGATCAAAAACACAGATTCGTCCAGTAATGAGACAAGTATTTATGAGTGAGTCATTGAATCATTCACTCAAGAGATTCGATCAAAAACACTGATTCATCCAGTAATGAAACCAGTATTTATGAGTGAGTCATTGAATCATTCACTCAAGAAATTCATTAAAAAAAATTATTCCTCCAGTAATGAAACAAGTATTTATGAGTGAGTCATTGAATCATTCACTCAAGAGATTCGATCAAAAACACAGATTCGTCCAGTAATGAGACAAGTATTTATGAGTGAGTCATAGAATCATTCACTCAAGAGATTCGAACAAAAACACAGATTCGTCCAGTAATGAAACAAGTATTTATGAGCGAGTCATTGAATCATTTACTCAAGAGATTCGATCAAAAACACAGATTCGTCCAGTAATGAAACAAGTATTTATGAGTGAGTCATTGAATCATTCACTCAAGAGATTCGATCAAAAACACAGATTCGTCCAGTAATGAAACAAGTATTTATGAGTGAGTCATTGAATCATTCATTCAAACAGTTTTAACAAATAATTCAGATTAATTAAACATTTTAACTAGACTGCAGCAATTAACATTTTGTCGGAACCTCTATTAAATTACGTTGCATTGTTCAGTTGTCTGTTCAGAATCATGAGAGAATCGTGATCTCTGTTTGAAACAAAAAAAATCCTGATCCTCAGTTTGACCAGAATCGTTCAGCTGTCAGTCAGTCGACATCAGTTCTGTCTGTCAGATCATGGCTTTATCATTTAAAACTCTATATGCAACCTTTTGCTTTAAAAGTTTGTGCTGAATTTAAGGTAAAGCCACTTGGATTGATATTTTATTATCAGTTCAGCATTCAGACATTTTTAGTGTAGTTTAAAGTCACCATGAATCAAAATTGACTATATTTCTGGAATACAGCAGTATAGTTTATCCACGCACATCATTAGCTGTTTAAATTTATGAGCTGTCGTAATCTTTAAGGCTGAAGTTGAGTGTCTGCCAGCTCAGTTTTTGCGGTTTTGCTGTTTTTCACAGATTGAACATGTTGAATACTGGCGGGATTACGACTTGTACAATGCGTTCACGTCCTTGTAGAACTCGTAATTACAACTTGTAGACTGGGAATGATCTGAGAGCTCTGACCATGAGCCATGTGACGCTGTACCACCTGACCTGCAGACTCATAGTGTTGCCATAGAAAGGCATAATCTGAATCCAAGTAGAACATCATGTTGTCATCTCCCAAATTATGATTATTACGATAATTCCTCACGGGCAAAATCAAGACCCGCCCTACATTTGTTCTTGTTTCAGAAGCGTTTCACTCGGATATACGGCACAATAGAGAACAGACGATTGTAATTTCAGTTTCATGAAGACTTGAAGTGTTGAAACGCTCTAGAGCGCTTCTGAGTGGTGTGTCGGATGGAGTCAGTGTAACAGTGAAACTCAAGGGCGAGGGCATAATGTGAGGATACACACGCTGCGTCAGAGTCCATGACCGGCGGGAACATCACACTATCCTCATTTCCCACACATCTCTCATCACCGACTCATTGTGTTGGCAATTATCCTGAGACGCAGAAGACAACGAGTGACAGAAGATGAGGAAACACCTGCAGAAACTTTGACCAAACCTTCAGTTTCCAGAGAAGTGGGAAATGCTTTTCAGAGCTTGTGACTTATCATGAGATGAACAGTCCTGACCCGTTCAGTGTCACGTCAGCTACTCTTCAGAACGCTTTAATCACAGGATGGAAAACACCACAGTACAAAAGCATTTAACACAATCCTTTCAAGTTCTCTTAAAAAAAAAAAAAAAACAGGCTGAAAAGTGTGTCAGTGAGACAGAAAGTGCATATAACAACATTTTTATGTGAGAGGCGCGTTCAGAGGAAAAAATACTTTTATATTTTTATATAAAAATATATATATTTTTATATTTCGAGTTTATATTTCTGGAAAGTTCACTGTGGTGAGCGAACTTCTTCCTTCTTTGGAGTCTGACTCGCTGCATTTGCATCTGGTGAAAGCCGTCTCATATCAATGAAAGCGACTGGCATACATCTCAACTGTATATTCCCCTTCCATGTAAAGCGCTTTGAGAACCCAGAAAAGCACTATACAAATGTGACAAATAATAAAAATAATTATTATTATTATATGCAAACTACATGCAAATTAGTTTGACTGAATCTGAACAAGTCGCAGGCGTGTGGAAAGCACATACACTGTTCATATAACACACTTAAAGAATGCACTTTATTAACAGGCAAGATGCAAGTTCTTCGTCAAAAGCAGCAAATTAATCAATATTATCTTCTTTTTTCTATTTTTATTATTATAATTCACCCAAAAATGATCATTTTGTGTCACCCTAATGTCATTCCAAACTCGAATGTCTTTCTTTCTTTATTCACAGGAACACAAACGGAGGGAATCTGAAGATTGTGCTGGTCGTTCTTTTCCAGTGAATGAGAAATATCATTTTTCAGTGAATACATTTCAATTCTTTCCAGTAATTTCAGTGAATTTCGGTTCTCACACAAAACCATTAGAATATAGTGCATGAGTCATATGACCTATTTTACAATCATTTTATGTTTAATTTTTGGGTGAACTATCCTTTTAACATGCTGGGAATGACAGCAAACGAGACAGAAAAAGAGGACTGGACTCTAGATGCACATTACTGTACATACCCTCACAGATATAACATTATAATAAAAATGAGATTTGGCATGTACTTAAATTATCCCCAAAGTAAAAGGTGTATGAATACACAACCCAGACACGCACACACACACACACACACACACACACACACAGTTCACTACCGCCAGTTACTCATAGTCAATGTTAATTAAAGTGAAGTGGCTCAAACACACTCGACAGTGTACAGCGTGTGTGTCTAGGGCACAGTGTCCTTCAGATACAGTGTGGTGAAACACAGGATGACGCTTTACTGCATTCATCATCATACATCACTGTAATATACTGTAATCTGAAAGACATCTATTTCACTGCTCTCTCATAAGCACTTCTTAGAAAATAAAACACTTCCTATAATGGAGAATTTCCAGGATCAGCTCCATTTCACCCCAAAAGACAATATATTTTGCATATTGTCCTCTAGATGAAAAGCCTGATCGCTGAATGTAATGGCACACACTTCCTCAACAAGCCGCATGATCTGAGATCTCGTTCACACTCGTTCATTCAAGCGGCGGCTGTTATATTATCATACTCTAGCAGTTAGAAACCTCCACTGACTGAGGTTTAGCGTTTCGATTGCTACGCTGCTCCTGAACCGCAGTGTGTTTGCACAAAAACATCATGTGTTGTAGGAACAAACTCAATACTGCTCTGTCCTCATGAGCGGTGTCCGAATATGCCGAATACTTCCCTATCTGATGGAAAGCCAACATGACGAATGTAGGACATCTGAATTACACGCACTCTTGCAGTCAGTCCCAATACTGGTGCACTACTCTCTGCTGTGTTAGTAGTGCAAGTGTGTTCACTTCACACTGAACATTCTCAAATGAAACAGTGCGCTTCGAATCCCCAGATGATGCACTAAACTACGGGCCAGATATACTAACAGCTTGATCAGCGAAAACCCTCTTTTGGAGTTCAAAACTACGGTCAGGATTTACTAAAGACACACAGTGATTAATGAGCGGTGGAAAGGCGCGGACAGGGTTATTATTGCAGCCGACTATATTGCATATATGCATTTGTAGGAGTTTCCCTTTCAGACACTAAAGTTATGGGAGGAGAGTTTTTAAAGTCCCGCTGTAGTCAATCACTTTATCCCTTAAAACTCATCTTTCATCTCCAAAATGACGTTTAAACGTTTCTTCCTTGAAAAATGTCTTCATCCCTTAAAATTTCTTGAATGTAACTCGACACCTTTGCCTCATTTAGTATACGCGGTTCTATGAATATGCAAATGAGCCCCGCCTCCACTCACTCAGCTCAGAGATCCACTGGTTGATGATCAGAGATCGTGGGATAGAAGAGAGAGAATTTCCTCCAGTCGTCTTCATTTATCCAGAACGCCAGAGGAAGACGTTCTCCAAGCTACTCTTCATCTGCGCTGCTCTTGGTGGATTGCATTGGTCATTATGGGAATGAGCTGCAGCGTCTGTGTTCTTTCATTTGTGCATCGTCAGTAGATGGGAGTCAACGGCACTCTCCCATCAGCGCTTTTATGGGATATCGTTCTCCCTGTAACTTCCCTGTGTAGTGCTTCTGTCCCCAAGCGTGGACATCTGGACATCTTACGCAGTGGCTATCAGACACCAGTGCTGTATGATACAAGAACTATACAAACCTCATATACGAGATGGTAGTGAACATAGAGCATATCTGAGACTCAGCTTGTGTTAATTGTATGCTAATGGCTGAACAGCAGGGCAGAGATGAGTTATTACAGGACAGAAGGCAGACAGAGCGCATAATCAATGAGGAAATGGACTTACAAATGGTTCAGCAGCTTCTAAACATCTCAAGCTACTCTTAACGTAAAGTAGATAAACTCCAGGAAAGCTACCAGTTTAGCTGATAGCTATTCAGCAAGCTAGAAACAAAAACTGTTACTTTGAGGGACTAATATATCAGATGATAACTATAATGAGTCAGTCAATGAAAGATTCAATGACTCATTAATAAAGACATTTGTCAATATATTGAATTAATCTGTGTTTTGAATGAACAGTTCAGTGAATGAATCAATGACTCATTGATAAAGAGACTTGTCTATATACTGAATGAATCGGTTTTGAATGAACCGTTCAGTGAATGATTCAATGACTCACTTATACAGAGACCTGTTTATATACTGAATGAATCAGCAGTTTGAATGAATTGGCGTGATTCAGTGACTCTAATAAAGTTATTAAACTTCGCTTTGTTTAAATCACTTTATATATATCAAGTAGTTTGGTATATATTGAAGTCTCAAAAAAACAAGACGTTACTAATCCACATTATGATTACACAACACATGGATCACATTTCTGGAATTCATGAGGAAAATGCTTGATGAATGAATCTGTGTCCTTTAGGATCCGAGAAGGTTGTGATCTTACCTCTGCTATGAAGACGACGATCACGCAGTCCTCCTTCTCGACCGGACTCAGCTCTGACATCAGCGAGCTCAGCGTGTCCGTCAGGTACGTGTGCACCTCTCGCTTCACACTGGGGACGCCCAACACTATCGACACTGAGAGAGAGAGAGAGAGAGAGAGAGAGAGAGAGAGAGAGAGAGAGAGAGACGCTCTAATCAGCCCTGTGTGCATTTACTCTTCATAGATCACCATTGAAACATACTGTACCCTTCACACACACACACACACACACACACACACACACACACACACACACACACACACACTCTCTCTCTCTCTCTCTCTCTCTCTCTCTCTCTCTCTCACACTCACTCACTCACTCACTCACACACACACACTCACACACTCACTCACACACTGACTCACTCACTCACTCACTCACTGACTCACTCACTCACTGACTCACTGACTCACACACACACACACTCACTCACTCACTCACTCACTCACTCACTCACTCACTGACTCACTGACTCACTGACTCACTGACTCCCTCACACACTCACTGACTCCCTCACTCACTCACTCACTCACTGACTCACTGACTCACTGACTCACTGACTCACTCACTCACTCACTCACTGACTCACCCACCGACCGACCGACCCAACCACCCACCAACCCACCCACCCACCGACCGACCGACTCACTCACTCACTGACTGACTGACTGACTGACTCACTCACTCACTCACTCACTCACTCACTCACTGACTCACTGACTCACTCACTGACTCACTCACTCACTCACTCACTCACTCACTGACTGACTGACTCACTCACTCACTCACTCACTCACTCACTCACTCACTCACTCACTGACTCACTCACTCACTCACTGACTGACTCACTCACTCACTCACTCACTGACTCACTCACTCACTCACTCAAAAAAAAAATTCAAAAATTCAAAAAATGAGCTTTATTAGCATGACTGTGTAACACAATGTTGCCAAAGCATCAACATATATAAATAATAAAACAAATAAAACATATATGTATAGATCATGTCATATGTAGCATAGTAAATATAAATAAATAGATAAATAAACACAATCTATCCTAATAAATGAATAAATACAGTGGTCCTCTCTAGAGAATTAGCTGACTCTGGCGTTGTGAATAGCTAACACATATTTAGCCGCGAGTGCAGCTGTACTATCATCTTCTCCCAGTAAGAAGAACATTTTCTCAGTGTCACTCAGTTCAGAGAATGATGGAATCAAGATTTCAAATCTGGGCAGAAAGGTTTCTCTTATACTGGTGTATTTAGAGCAGAAGAGCAGAAAGTGTTCCTCATCCTCGATGTGCTGTAGGTCACAGTGTCTACAGAGCCTCTGCTCTCTCTCTGTCCATGTTAGTCTATGTCTTCCTCTCTCTATCTCTAGATCATGGTCACTTAATCTGTATTTGGAGAGAATTTGTCTTTCTTTAAAATGTTTAATAAATAGATAACTGGCCAATTTAGTGGTTCTATTGAGGGTCGAGTAACATTGGAGTTTATTCTGGAGGGCAAAATGTGCTTTTAGTGATTCATCATGGGTGTCTTTTAGATGTTTGTGGATTTCTTTAATGATAGGTTTGGGGTTGATGGGGAGTATAGTCTGATGGACGAGTTGGAGAGCGAGTGTGTTCAGAGGATGAGGTTCTGCTGAGGTTTCGTTGGCGAGGAGGGCTTTATATTGCACTGACTCTGGGTCAGACTGATGGAGATGATGCCAGAACTGAACACATCTCTTCTGGATCTCGATGTTCAGCGGGTACAGGCCCAGCTCAGCCCTGCAGGCGGCAGTGGACGTGTTTCTGTGAACCCCGAGAATATTTTTGCCAATTTCCAATTGTAATTTTTCTACTGATGTTTTATCCCAATTTTTACAATTTAGTACTGGTCCCCAAATTTCACATCCATATAAAATTATTGGTTTTATTATTGAATTATATAATTTTATCCAGGTTTTAATGGGTAATTTTAAGTGTCCACATCGTGACTTTATAGCATAGAAAGCCCTCCGAGCCTTTTCACCGAGTGTTTTCACAGCCAGACCGAAGCGTCCCGAAGCGCTGATGTCGATGCCCAGATATCTGTAGCTAGAGCTGTGCTGCAGGACATGACCTTTATACAGGAACTGGTGTTTGTGTGCCTGAGATCGGGCTTTCTTCTGGAACACCATGACTCTGGTTTTGTCCAGATTGACGGTCAGGGCCCAGTCGTGACAGTATTGTTCCAGCAGGGCCAGGCTCTGCTGAAGGCCCTCAGGTGTGCGGGACAGCAGGACCAGGTCGTCCGCGTACAGCAGACATCTGACCTCTGACCCCTGTAGAGTGAGGCCGGGCGCAGTAGAGCTCTCCAGCGCTGACGCCAGATCATTGATGTAGATGTTGAATAGAGTCGGGCTCAGACTGCAGCCCTGCCTCACTCCACGGCCCTGCTGGAAGAAGGCGGTTCTGTGGTTACCGATCTTCACCGCACTTTTGCTGTTGGTGTAGAGAGATTTTATAATGTCAAATGTTTTTCCGCCGATGCCAATTTGTAGGATTTTGTACAATAGACCATCATGCCAAATTGAATCAAATGCTTTTTTAAAGTCTACAAAACATGCGAATATTTTCCTTTGTTTGTCGTTGATGTTCTTGTTGATTAGAGTGTGGAGAGAATAGATGTGGTCAGATGTGCGATGTTTTGGTAAAAAGCCAATCTGAGCTTTATTTAAGATGTTGTGTGCTGAGATGTGTGAGACGATGCGTGTGTTGATGATACTGCAGAACAGTTTTCCCAACACACTGCCCACACTGATCCCGCGGTAGTTATTGGGGTCGAATCGATCAGCGCTCTTAAATATGGGGGTGATGAGTCCCTCAGACCAGATCTCAGGGAAGTGTCCAGACCAGAACACCAGATTAAATAATTTGGCTATTGTTTGAATCATGCTGGGACTGCTGAGTTTAAGCATTTCATTATTAATGTGATCTTGTCCACATGCTTTCTTTAATTTAAGATTTTTAATATGTTCTAATATTTCAGATATTGTTATTGATTTATCTAATGGATTTTGATAATTCTTAATAGTTTTTTCCATGTCTTCTAAAGTTTTCTTTATTCTACTCTGAGGTTGGTTGAGGTCGGCCGGCTCAATTTTTTTATACAGATTTTCGAAGTAAGATTTCCAGATTGTGCCATTCTGGAGTGATATCTCTAATTTGGGTTTTTCGAGTTTTTTATATAAGTTCCAGAAAGTGTTTTGATCTATTGAATCGTCAATTTCTTCAATTTTAGTTTGAAAATATTTTTCTCTTTTTTTCCACAGAAGTGTTTTGTACTTTTGCAGACAGTCTGAGTAAGAAAGCCGTAATGTCTGGTTGGACGGATCTTTGTGCTTTTTGTTGGAAAGTCTCCTGAGTTCTTTTCTGAGACCGGCACATTCATCATCGAACCAGACATCCTTTCTCTTTCTCTGTTGACTGGTTCTATGTTTGGTTTGCTGTTTAATATTAGATAGAGTTATCAATGTTATGAATATGTAATTTAAGTTTTTTGTTGCTAAATTTATTCCATTAATATCTAAGGTGAAATCAGTGGACATAAAGTCACCTAGCATTTTTAATATAGTAGGATTGTTCATATTTTCTCTGAATTGTTCTGAGTTGGGTTGATTCCACTTGAGTTTATGTTTCAGAGGAAACAGTTTTTCAGATTCAGGTGGAGCAGTTTTGGTTATTCCACATGGGGCTTTCAGATAAAGCACAGTTTGGCAGTGATCGGACATCGGGAGCTGAGGTCTGACTGTGAAGGCATTGATAAAACTTTGATCAATATCTGTTATTGAATAATCAACCACACTGGTTCCTAATCTGGAGCAATAAGTGAATCTACCTAATGTGTCTCCACGAGTTCTGCCGTTAATGATGTATAATCCTAAACCTTTACAGAGTTTCAACATGTGTTTTCCACTATTGTTCACTGAGGTATCATAGCTGTTTCTCGGTGTGATATTCGATGAGGGTTGAAACGTGGTGTCATTGGGGATGTGGTCATTATCTACAATATTTACATAATCAATTTCTCGCCCTGTTCTGGCGTTTAAGTCTCCGCAGATGAGGATGTTTCCTCTGGACTGAAAGTGTAAGATGTCAGTCTGTAATGTTGGGAAGCTTTGCTCTTCGTAATAGGGAGAGTCATGAGGTGGAATATAGACTGCACAGAGATAAAGGTTTGACTGATATATGACGGATTTCACTTCAAGCCAAATGGATGATTTTCCAGTTTTAGCAACTTTAATCAAATGTTTTAAATCGTCTTTGTGCCATATAAGTATTCCACCTGAGTCTCGCCCACATTTTATTTTAGAATTTTTTGATGAAGGAACCATAATTTCCTTGTATCCTATTGGACAATGTAAGGTCTCATTACTACGACACCACGTCTCCTGAAAGATACAGATGTCCATGTCTGTTACACTGCTGAGTAAGTCTTGGTCTGCAGTCTTATTACCAAAAGTAGAAGAGTGCAGACCTTGTATATTCCAACAACTGATTTTAAATGATTTCATGGATAGGGGTGTGTGTGTGTGTGTGTGTGTGTGCTATGCAGGTTATGTCCTCAGTCTGGAGCAGATGACGTTCAGTAGATGTCGTATCTGGTTGAGTTCAGCGGCTGCAGGGTTCTGTGGTTGTTGAGCGGCCTCTGCGTAGCTCTTGTGTAGTGATGGAGGTCTGGCGGTCCGTCTGGGCTCTGCTGGAGGACGAGGACTTCTCTGTGTTGTGTAGCTCTTGTGTTGGGATAGAGGTCCGGCGGTCCGTCTGGGCTCTGCTGGAGGACGATGGCTTCTTGGTGGCTGAGAGCTTCGCCTGTTATCGGAGTTTCTGCTGTTTCTTGCTGTGTTTCCAAGGGCTGTGCTTTTCAGCACTCTGGCGAAGACTTTCACTCCTTGTTTATTGAGATGTACATAGTCATACATATGATGAGGCTGTATGTCTTTGTGATGGGCGAGATGAACATTAGGGATGAGTGCGCAGCTTCTGGAGAGTTCCACATTATTCCCGTGGAAAACGTGGAACGGCACATCAGTGCGTGGCAGCAGTGTGGACAGAGTTACTCTAGCGTCTGGGAAGCGTTGTGTGGCTCTGATCGCCACCTCTCTCATCATCGGAGCCACACGGCCCTTCATGGCCCTTAAATCATTCGTCCCTGTGTGGATTACGATGTGCTTGTAGTTTTCATGTTTACTCTCAGACAGGATCTGAAAAGCACTTCTTGTGTTTGGGCACCAGATTTTCTTGGCTCACTCACTGACTGACTCACTCACTCACTCACTCACTCACTGACTGACTCACTCACTCACTGACAGACTCACTCACTGACTCACTGACTCACTCACTGACTCACTCACTGACTCACTCACTGACTCACTCACTGACTCACTCACTGACTCACTCACTGACTCACTCACTCACTCACTGACTCACTCACTGACTCACTCATTCACTCATTCACTCACTCACTCACTCACTCACACACTGACCGACTCACTGAATGACACACTCACTGACTCACTCACTCACTCACTCACTCACTGACCGACTCACTGAATGACACACTCACTGACTCACTCACTCACTCACTCACTCACTGACCGACTCACTGAATGACACACTCACTGACTCACTCACTCACTCACTCACTCACTGACCGACTCACTGAATGACACACTCACTGACTCACTCACTCACTCACTCACTGACTCACTCACTCACTCACACACCAGCCTGTAGAGCGGCAGTGACTGTGCATCGGCATTTCTAAGAGCTCAATCTTAATTAACGCCGGATGAAGAGCAGCTGATCCTGCGGGAACACTGAAACTCTCCTCCACTGGACAGTCACACACTCTCTCACACTCACACACACTCTCTCACACACACACACACACACACACACACAAACACACACCCCAGAGAGCGTCCGCTCAGACAGGCCGAGAGCCAGGACAGGAGACGGAGAGCCAGACTCTACGCTTCAGGAGTCATGGAATATTATGAGTTTGGCATATATGGGATAAGAGGATCGCAAACACTCAGACGATGAAGTTTACCTTCTAATCTTCAGTTGCCTTTTTTACTTTTATAAGGTCATATTTTTCAAACCTCTCTCCTAGGCCTATTAAGATATCTCCAAAACCGCACAGAAAGACTTTAGGGGGCACTCATATAAATCCTGAGCTGTGTGTGTGGATGTTACAGCCTCACACTGCCTCAAGACTTCTGACCATGATGAAGGAATTAAAATAATAAAACACATCTACATATATTCAAATACGATCGCATGCGTCAAAGGGTTAATATCGTTCATTAGCTAAATATTTGTAAAACAGACAGACAGCTGAAAGGGTGACCGATAGCACTGATTTATTGATGGAGAAAAAAAAAACATCACCACCAAGTGTAAGGGAAAAAGGGCTTGAGCCCCACCTGTGCACGTGCCTAAATGTGTGCACACAGTACTAATGTATTATTATGGTATTTTTACAATAGCCAGTAGGATTACTCTAAGACACTGGAAGACAGTGAAAGCCCCAGATCTGCCAGTGCAATGCAAATGGAGTGGAATCATAAGAATCTACGCTTAGTCCAGTAAACAGTGTTAGAGAGGAGTGTCTCTCTTGGAGGAGTTCTGGATACTTGCACTTTTCTTTTATTATGTTAAATCGTGCTTATAGAAACCTGCAACCCTTTATTAAGATTGTATTGTTGTATGCCTGTTACCAACCTTCCAAAAATCAATAAAAACTTCATTAAAAGGATGAAAGGAGAATGAAAGGAGCAGTGACGACAGCCCAAGACGACGGAGGACCATGCCTGGGCATTATGATGGCTTTTGATTTAGTTTATGCGGCAGTCACAGTCGTTTCCTTGTTTATGTTTATTTTGTGATAATCATTAAAGTAATGTTTGCTGTTTTTCGGTTCCGACTCCTTCTTCTCTGAACTTGAGCTTTGTTACAGCATTCAGCAACACTCGCCTCTGACACGCTGAACACAGAGATCTCACTGAACTTTTAACCCAAATACTGGGATATTTTTTCAACCAAAATGCTGGGTTATTTATTTATTTTAAATACTTTTTTAACCCAAATGTTGGGATACTTGTTTCAACCCAAATACTGGGTTATTTATTTATTAATAAATAACTTTTTTTAACCCAAATGCTGGGTTATTTGTTGTTTATGTGGACTCCCTGCAGCTGGTCAGGCCCGCAGGAGAAGGTGTTCCAGGGTTGTGGTGCCACACTGACTGTCATTTATTTATTTATTTTTTACCTTTTTTTTCACCCAAATGCTGGGTTATTTATTTATAACTTTTCTAACCCAAATGCTGGATTATTTAAAAAAATAAAATAAAAATAGTTAAATAAATAAATATATATATAATTATATATTTTTTTTACCCAAATGCTGGGTTATTTTTGTAAAATACTTTAACCCAAATGTTGGGTTATTTTTTCTTTCTTTTCTTAAAGGGGGGGGTGAAATGCTCATTTTCACTCAATCTCCTGTTAATCTTGAGTACCTATAGAGTAATATTGCATCCTTCATATCTCCAAAAAGTCTTTTGTTTTATTATATTTTTAATTGAAAGATTGGCTGTACCGAGTCTTTCCGGAAAAAAACGAGCGGCTGGGGGCGGGCCGTGTGGGCGAAGCTAAAGCTGTGCTGACGCGCCGATAGCTAACAACACACAGAGACATTTGTTCAACAGTTTTACTCACCGTTCCAACGCACGACCGCGAACCTTTATCATTGTGACTGCTCGATCCTTAAGCATTAGACGATCTGCAAATCCATCGATCTGGGCTTTGTTTATAAAACAATCATCGTCGAAATGCAGGGAACAACAGTCTATCACAACTCGTTTATGCTCAGGAAAACAAACTCCATCCAGGGGTTCCTTAACGCCGGGTTCTTTGGGAATCTGTGCAGGGTTGTCTTGCCCTGGCAACCAAAAACACACTTCTTTGGTGACATTGACTTCCCAAAAGCCGGGCAGGGCGCTTTGATGGCGAACTGCTTTCACTCTCTTGCTCTGTTCTACGAGTGCGCGCGCGGCCGCGATCTTACCGGAGAAGTGCCCTTAGGACCCATATAAGGAAATTCCGCCCTCTCTTACGTAAGACAGAGCCATACTCGAAAAAACTTTCCGAAACTTGTGACAAACCGGAAGGACAATTTTTGGAACAAAAATACTCCTTCAAACATACAACTTAACTTTTGAAACTTTGACCATGTTTAGCATGGGAATCCAACTCTTTAACAGTGTAAAAAACTCAGTATGCATGAAACAGTAATTCAACCCCCCTTTAAATACTTATTTAACCTAAATGTTGGGTTATTTTTTCTTTCTTTTCTTAAATACTTATTTAACCCAAATGCTGTTTTTTGTTGTTGTTGTTTTTTTCCAAATGTGGGGTTATTTGTTGTTTATGCGGAATCCATGCAACCGGACAGGTCTGGAGGAGTTATGGTTGTTACTGTGCCACACTGACCTCCGGTGCGACCCTGGCCGATGTGCACGGCCGGCTGGAGGCTGCTCTCCTTGGCCAGCAGGTGTGGCAGATGGTGGAAGATGCTGGGCAGCTGAAGAACATTCTTACTGCTGGTCACGTTCCACAGCTTCAGCTTGGTCTCATCTGGAAGAGAACGCACAATCACACATAAATGAGTGTCTGTCGTAGTCGACCCATTAAAACTATTAACACACAATCCTGGATCAACAGCCAGGGGCGTTTCTAGGTTTTAAAAACATCAGGGGCTGAGCCCGAAACGTCAGTGTCTGGGGTTATAAGATAACATGATTTGATACAGAGAATAATATTGTAGGCCTATATGCAGGGGGCAGACTGGTTCGAAAATTCAGCCCTGGCACTGTAGCCACACCAGCCCACATTACCACGCAAACACGCGCATTTAAATGTGAGGTATTAGGGGGGCTCTAAAATTTGAATTTCTCAGACCTCCATATGTGCATTTTAAGATGTTTGAAGGCCAAAAAAAATTGGATAACAATAGCTTTAAAAGCAGATAACAGATTCGTAACCATGAGAATGAGGATAAATGTTGTAATGAATTATCCACAGTACAAAATGGAAATGCAGAATGTTTCTGCTTATTGTTGACAATACAAAATCACATTTTCCAAACAGGAATGGCCTTAAATGAGAAATCTTTCAAGGATTATTTTGCATAGATGTTACATTTCAATCAAACACCAGTGCAATCTTTTTGTGTCCAGAGGCAAATGAGCAATTTATATATTAGCATTAAAGATTGGTTTCAGCAACTTTTTTCTTTTTAAAAGTTAGAAGTTAGAAAAAGTTGTTTTTCTTCTTTGATTAGTCCCAAAAACATGGATTAACTCAAGAAACCAACTTCGTGGGCTGGTGTGGCGACAGTGCCAGGGCTGAGTTAATCATGTTATCTTATAACCCCAGCCCCTGACGTTTCAGGCCCAGCCCCTGATGTTTTTAAAAACTAGAAACGCCCCTGCATATAGCCTGAAAACATCTCATCTGACAGAGGACTGTGCGGCGGTGCTGACTGTGTTATTTTTGTATTTTTTTAATTGCTGTGAGAATGTTTGCTGTTGAGCGCAAATCCTGGAGATGTTCTAGGATAGGCTGAAATCACTCAGGTGGTGAGAGACAGATTTCAACAATCACCAGTCAGAGACAGCGACAAAGCCAAAGCACAATGAAATACGGCAACTTATGATTTCGGGGGTTTACATAGGCTATTGTCCAGTTTCATATTTGTCAGTCAACTTTTCAGAATACATTCGGGGCCACACTCAAAACATTCGGGGCTGAAGCCCCGGCAAAATCGACTGACGCCACGTCTGTCAACAGCCCTTGCGGTTACTGGAGTAACACACGTTAACCCTATTAAGCCTACTGTACTGCACATGTTTTATACACTGGTCTATAACCCCCTGGCCCCGCGCTGGTCTATAACCCCTGGCCCCGCGCTGGACTATAACCCTCTGACCCCACGCTGGACTATAACCCTCTGACCCCACGCTGGACTATAACCCCTGGCCCCGCGCTGGTCTATAACCCCTGGCCCCGCGCTGGACTATAACCCTCTGACCCCGCGCTGGTCTATAACCCCCTGGCCCCGTGCTGGTCTATAACCCCTGGCCCCGTGTTGGTCTATAACCCCTGGCCCCGCGCTGGACTATAACCCCTGGCCCCGCGCTGGTCTATAACCCCTGGCCCCGCGCTGGTCTATAACCCCCTGACCCCGCGCTGGTCTATAACCCCCTGGCCCCGTGCTGGTCTATAACCCCTGGCCCCGCGCTGGTCTATAACCCTCTGGCCCCGTGCTGGTCTATAACCCTCTGGCCCCGCGCTGGACTATAACCCGATCAGGCGCTGGACTATAACCCGATCAGGCGCTGGTCTATAACCCTCTGGCCCCGCGCTGGACTATAACCCGATCAGGCGCTGGACTATGACTCTCTGGCCCCGCGCTGGACTATAACCTGATCAGGCGCTGGACTATGACCCTCTGGCCCCGCGCTGGTCTATAACCCTCTGGCCCCGCGCTGGACTATAACCCGATCAGGCGCTGGACTATAATCCGATCAGGCGCTGGACTATAACCCGATCAGGGGCTGGTCTATAACCCGATCAGGGGCTGGTCTATAACCCGATCAGGGGCTGGACTATAACCCCCAGGCCCGCGCTGGCCCCGCGCTGGACTATAACCCCTGGCCCCGCACTGGTCTATAACCCCTGGCCCCGCACTGGTCTATAACCCCTGGCCCCGCACTGGTCTATAACCCCCAGGCCCGCGCTGGCCCCACGCTGGACTATAACCCCTGGTCCCGCACTGGTCTATAACCCCTGGCCCCGCACTGGTCTATAACCCCTGGCCCCGCACTGGTCTATAACCCCCTGGCCCCGCGGGGCTGGACTATAACCCCTGGCCCCGCGCTGGTCTATAACCCTCTGGCCCCACGCTGGACTATAACCCCCTGGCCCCGCGCTGGTCTATAACCCCCTGGCCCCGCACTGGTCTATAACCCTCTGGCCCCACGCTGGACTATAACCCCCTGGCCCCGCGCTGGTCTATAACCCCCTGGCCCCGCACTGGTCTATAACCCCTGGCCCCGCACTGGTCTATAACCCCTGGCCCCGCACTGGTCTATAACCCCCTGGCCCCACGCTGGACTATAACCCCCTGGCCCCGCACTGGTCTATAACCCCCTGGCCCCGCACTGGTCTATAACCCCTGGCCCCGCACTGGTCTATAACCCCTGGCCCCGCACTGGTCTATAACCCCTGGCCCCGCGCTGGTCTATAACCCCCTGGCCCCGCGCCGGTCTATAACTCCTGGCCCCGCGCTGGTCTATAACCCTCTGGCCCCGCGGGGCTGGACTATAACCCGATCAGGCGCTGGACTATAACCCTCTGGCCCCGCCCTGGACTATAACCCGATCAGGCGCTGGACTATAACCCAATCAGGCGCTGGACTATAACCCGATCAGGCGCTGGACTATAACCCGATCAGGGGCTGGACTATGACCCTCTGGCCCCGCGCTGGTCTATAACCTTCTGGCCCCGCGCTGGACTATAACCCGATCAGGCGCTGGACTATGACTCTCTGGCCCCGCGCTGGACTATAACCCGATCAGGCGCTGGACTATGACCCTCTGGCCCCGCGCTGGTCTATAACCCTCTGGCCCCGCGCTGGACTATAACCCGATCAGGCGCTGGACTATAACCCGATCAGGCGCTGGACTATAACCCAATCAGGCGCTGGACTATAACCCGATCAGGCGCTGGACTATAACCCGATCAGGGGCTGGACTATGACCCTCTGGCCCCGCGCTGGTCTATAACCTTCTGGCCCCGCGCTGGACTATAACCCGATCAGGCGCTGGACTATGACTCTCTGGCCCCGCGCTGGACTATAACCCGATCAGGCGCTGGTCTATAACCCTCTGGCCCCGCGCTGGACTATAACCCGATCAGGCGCTGGTCTATAACCTTCTGGCCCCGCGCTGGACTATAACCCGATCAGGCGCTGGACTATGACTCTCTGGCCCCGCGCTGGACTATAACCCGATCAGGCGCTGGACTATGACCCTCTGGCCCCGCGCTGGTCTATAACCCTCTGGCCCCGCGCTGGACTATAACCCGATCAGGCGCTGGACTATAACCCGATCAGGCGCTGGACTATAACCCGATCAGGCGCTGGACTATAACCCGATCAGGGGCTGGACTATGACTCTCTGGCCCCGCGCTGGACTATAACCCGATCAGGCGCTGGACTATGACCCTCTGACCCCGCGCTGGTCTATAACCCTCTGGCCCCGCGCTGGACTATAACCCGATCAGGCGCTGGACTATAACCCGATCAGGCGCTGGTCTATAACCCTCTGGCCCCGCGCTGGTCTATAACCCCCTGGCCCCGCGCTGGTCTATAACCCTCTGGCCCCGCGCTGGTCTATAACCCCCTGGCCCCGCGCTGGTCTATAACCCTCTGGCCCCGCACTGGTCTATAACCCCCTGGCCCCGCGCTGGTCTATAACCCTCTGGCCCCGCGCTGGTCTATAACCCCCTGGCCCCGCGCTGGACTATAACCCTCTGGCCCCGCACTGGTCTATAACCCTCTGGCCCCGCGCTGGACTATAACCCGATCAGGCGCTGGACTATAACCCGATCAGGCGCTGGTCTATAACCCTCTGGCCCCGCGCTGGACTATAACCCGATCAGGCGCTGGACTATGACTCTCTGGCCCCGCGCTGGACTATAACCTGATCAGGCGCTGGACTATGACCCTCTGGCCCCGCGCTGGTCTATAACCCTCTGGCCCCGCGCTGGACTATAACCCGATCAGGCGCTGGACTATAATCCGATCAGGCGCTGGACTATAACCCGATCAGGGGCTGGTCTATAACCCGATCAGGGGCTGGTCTATAACCCGATCAGGGGCTGGACTATAACCCGATCAGGCGCTGGACTATAATCCGATCAGGCGCTGGACTATAACCCGATCAGGGGCTGGTCTATAATCCGATCAGGCGCTGGTCTATAACCCGATCAGGCGCTGGACTATAACCCGATCAGGGGCTGGTCTATAACCCGATCAGGGGCTGGTCTATAACCCCCAGGCCCGCGCTGGCCCCGCGCTGGACTATAACCCCTGGCCCCGCACTGGTCTATAACCCCTGGCCCCGCGCTGGTCTATAACCCCTGGCCCCGCGCTGGTCTATAACCCTCTGGCCCCGCGCTGGTCTATAACCCTCTGGCCCCGCGCTGGTCTATAACCCTCTGGCCCCGCGCTGGACTATAACCCTTGGCCCCGCGCTGGTCTATAACCCTCTGGCCCCGCGCTGGTCTATAACCCTCTGGCCCCGCGCTGGACTATAACCCTTGGCCCCGCGCTGGTCTATAACCCTCTGGCCTGCACTGGTCTATAACCCCTGGCCCCGCGCTGGTCTATAACCCCTGGCCCCGCGGGGCTGGACTATAACCCGATCAGGGGCTGGTGCTCTCACCGGACAGGCTGCTCCAGGTGCGGTTGATGTCCCGCAGCGCCTGCTTCTCGGCGATGGCACGCTTGATCTCGTCCAGCACCAGGTTCAGCTCTTTGGAGCGTTTGAGGTTCTCCTGCTCAGCAGAGTGAAGACGGTCTCTCAGAGCCAGGAATTCACGCTGGTAAATGTCCACCACATTACCTGCAATCACAACACACAGACAGAACAACACTGAATAATGGCTTTAAGCTGCAGGTTTAGCTTTTTCTCAACACACTTCATTTATTATGACAGCATTCAATTATCCAGTCAAAAGAACATTTATGTTACGCACCAATAAACAAAAGGTAATAATTCAACAGAAGATATGAGCATGTTTCTCACAGGCCTACGGGTTGTTTTTCAGACGGTAATAAGGATGACAAGTGTAAGAAATGAGGGGATATTTTGAGTCTCTTGTTCTCTGAGGCCTTTAAAGGGCTGAAGCTGCACCCGTTTACAGTTAAACACGGTTCTTCTTCGACGGGGAGAGCGCTGAACTGGTGTTGTGTAACCAGACAGTCATTCGTGACATTTAAACAAGTGTTTTAGTGAGGCTGGCCGTTTTCTCCATGTCTCGGGTCATGACCTTCCCTAAGGGAGCGATCGATGCTCTGACCCCAGAGGTCAACACATGCTCAGATACACAACCCTCAAACCCAGCTCACATGGCAAACATGACGGTGCAAGATTATCCACACAAAAGATACCCTCTAAAGAAATCAAAAGTAATCTGTTTAAAAGTCACAAGCACTCGCCTTCAGATGATTCCTCTGTAAAATGTGTAATGCTCAGTATTTTTAAAAACACTGCTATGAAGAACTTCATAATGCCAGTATTCAGTATGACAGTAACTTCAGTGCTTTAGTATGATCAAGCCGTCTCAGATCATCTTGGCCGCTATTTTCTCAAATGATATTCTGGCATTGAATGATGATAATAACAATAGATAAAAACAAATACTACTACTAATCCGTTAAATACTACTACTACTACTAATAATAATAATACTTATATTATTATTCCTATAATTATTATTATATTTCAAGAAGTATTTAATAAATAATTTATATAAATATTTAAAATAAGTAAATAATTTATCAGAATATTTAGAATAAATACATTTATTTATTAACAAATTTGAAATAAATAGTAAAATAATCCATCAATATATTTGTTGGCTGAATGACACAAGAAAGTGCGGTACTGAGGTATTCTTTGTGACACTGACACACTGTGACTAAAGCACAGAATCTGACAGTGAACGAACAGTTAAAGGTGAAGTGTGTGACACTACCATCACCAAAGAGAAAACATCAATAATACATGAACTATTTATAACCTTACAGCCTGTCATTGGCCAGTCAAGCAAATATTCCCGCCTCTAAACTCGTGCGATTGGCTGAGCCAGT
This sequence comes from Leucaspius delineatus, assembly GCA_023718395.1. NCBI lineage: Eukaryota > Metazoa > Chordata > Actinopteri > Cypriniformes > Leuciscidae > Leucaspius > Leucaspius delineatus. The sequence continues at coordinate 3,600,502 of CM043367.1, read as the reverse complement.
GCAGTGTAGGGCTGGTCTGAACGCTTCCAAAGATCCCCACAGTCACAGTGTTTACACAGCCTATCAATATCCTTACCAAAAGAGGAGAGAGTATTTAACATCACAAAATGACACACATCAGCTTTAAGTGTAGACAACACCTGACTTCTCCTTTCTCAGCTGACTGAGCAGCTCTCTTTCTTTCTTTGCTCGCTCAACACTCTCTAGAAGAGAAAGAATCGTACGGATTTATGCTTTGCGGGATAATCCTGAGCAGGCAGGCTTTTTCTGGGAGAGATGCCCACTCTCAGCGCTCCACACACACACACACACACACACCGTAATGCCATCAGAGTCCAAAACCCTGGTGTAATCTGAAATTACACCGCTCCACACAAGTGCAATCCAATCCCCACTTCAGATGGAGGTGGAGAGGAACATCTAATACCCTGTAGAGTGAGATAATCTACTGATGACTGATGACTTCTTCACCGTGATCCCTCCACTCGATTACTGCCGAGAGACACACACACTCTGTGCATTACACACGACAACACGGCGTGTCTATTATCACAGAGGGATTCATATCAGACAGAACACAGGCCTTTAGAAATAAAGCATAAAGCCTTTGGCAGATCAGCGCTTTTAATGACAGTAAAACAACATTTACACACAAATTCTAACAACAACAACAACAAAAGAGAGAGTGTAAAGAATGCGTAATTTTCGCATTTTATTAAAAAAAGTATAATTATCTCATCTAAATGTTTGGTCACACAAATGCAATGTATTTTTGTTTTTACAATGGGGCAATTTTGAGGCACAATAACTTACACACAGCACAAGCCTGAGTTCAAATGCTGAATTTACAACAAAAAAATAAACTAATAAAATAGGAGCAACTAAACAAATTACAAGCAATAGAACAATTAAATACACTAGAATAAAGATACAGATGAAGTAAAGGTAGGCAGGTAATCTCAGGTGTAACAGTATTCAGGTAAGAAATACCACAGAAACTGAATATGGAATCAAACGTAAATGAATAAACTAATCCTTACCATTAAAGTTGCTAAAGTTATTCAGTCGAGATCAGTGAGTGATTTTCTCCTTGTCTTTCTTGATTAACATTATAAACTCAGACGTCAGCAGGAATATTAGGCTCTGTCCCTTTAAGAGTGAATGCACTGATCTAATACACTGATACACGCGTTTACTTCCTCAACTGTTTACATTCTTCATAAGACAAATCTGACGGTGTTAATGTGAATCCTCGCCAAGCCGGTAACATTTGTGTGTATTTGACCATTTAAGCACAGTATTAGCCACGAACAACTCAACTGGATGCTCACGAGCTGCTTGTGAGGTTTTCTATGAGTGTGTGCTTTGAGTGTGAGCGCACCCGTCTCTCAGAGAGTGAGGGAAAAACATCTGAATGTTTAAACTGGCAAGACTTAAACTTTAGTTAAACTTCTTTTTTGTTGCCTCGAAGTGAATTTCGTCAACTGTGCAGAGAGAGAGAGAGAGAGAGAGAGAGGGGGGGGGGGGGAGAGAGAGAGAATTACATTTACATGACAACCATGTACTAAAAACAATAAAGTTTTTCCCTTTAGAAGATGAACGATCCCCATTCACACAGATTGGCGAAAACGACTGTAATTGCTGTATTCTGCCAGTAGATGGCGATGTCACTTATTGTAAAGTAACACTACACGCCAGTACACTGAGCACGTAATACACATTGGAACGAAACCGTAGCCAAGGCGACATCTATGTATACATCTATACCCGCCCGCGCCGTCAGATCATTTAGACGTGTGCTGTTTTCAAGAGATAACAACGATATAAATACTGTTCATTTTCTCACACAAACCGCTCGTTTCGTGTCTTAGGCCATCAATGTGTACTTACGATGGGGAATTGTTTAATTTGGACGATGGGGAATTGTTTTAATTTGGACTCTGTGCTTGTGTTTTGAGACAGTGACCATAGACCTGCATTATATGACTGACAGACAAGAACGGTTTGACCTAAAAATATCAAAATTGAAACTACTGCGGAAACAAAGACACCTACATCTTGGATGCCCTTGAGGTAAGCTAAAACATATCAAAATTTATTTTCAAAGTGAACTATCCCTTTAAGCTGAAAATGGCGTCGTATAAATGGCGTATTAAAGTTTCACGGAAAGTTTTCAAATTACTGATTTGTAAAAAAGTATTAATTATTTTACTCGTGCCAGACAAAAATAAGTAAATAAATTTAATAAAAAACAGAAAACAACCAAAGCAAAGAAAAAAGAAAAGAAATTAAATAAAATCACAGAAAACAATAAAAAGAAACAAAACAAGCAATCTTAAAGATAAAGTTTTAAAATAGGCGTCACTCTCTTTCTGCTAAATATAATTCATTATTATAACTTTTTTCCCCTTATGGTTTGAGGTAAATGTCCTGGACGTGTTTGTCAGGTTTCATTAGATTCCCCCTCACGTTCAGGCTGAGCATGTGTGTGTGTTTCAGCATCAGTGTGTTAAGAAGATGCTTCTGACATGCTTGTTCTGACATGTGTGTGTGTGTGTGTGTGTGTGTGTGTGTGTGTGTGTGTGTGTGTGTGTGTGTGAGCAGACAAACAGAGGTCAGAACTCCCCCTCCATCAGCCTGTACTGGAGCTGGTCCGACAGCTTGTCCTTCGCTCAGTAAAGCGCTCGTTTACAGCAAACGAGGAGAACAGAAAACAGTTTGACATGAACGCATGAAAGCAAGTGTTGCTGTTATTTATTAAAGCTCACAGAGTGTCTAAATGAATTACTTCACAGATTTCAACACTCTCTTCTGCCTCCATCTTTAGCTGGTCAAAATGAATCCATCCTGAAATTCCTAACAGAGAAGCCGGATCCCGAGCCCTGACGCCGGAACGCCTGAACCAGGACACTGTGATCACTCACCGCTGTGAAACCTCTTCTAATTAAAACTGCTTTCATTGGGCGCTCTCCAAGATTAATCTCCCACGTGCTTAATTATCTCATTTAGATCATTCTAATCATCCTAATATCGTCAGCTCATCTCACTGTGTCGTCCTGCGTGATCATCTCTGGAATCATCTGGGTCAAATCTAGAAGAAAGACTGACTTCACAGTGAAAGATTTAACATCTTCTGGAGGAACTGAGAGTGATGCACATCAGTCCTGACACACACAACCATTCAACTGAACGTGTGTGTGTGTGTGTGAGAGAGAATGCAGTCTAGACAGTGTAATGTTGAGTGATATCTCAGAGTCTGTCAGAAATCCCCCTGACTCTCTCAGTTTCGCTCGTGCTGAGGATATTTGTCTTTGGTTCGGCCGGTTCGCTTTGCTTTCATTCTGTAAAGTGTCTTGGACTCCAGCCGGGCTCTTTCATGATGGACAGAATCCACACGGATCCTGAAACCGGATGATTCCATCAGTTTGAGGGGAACAATGACGTATTAAACCCAATCCTCTTGCACTCCAGTCCTATAAATGATCTATCTTTATACAGAGAAGACGGAAACTCTGAGTGTGTGTGTGTGTGTGTGTGTGTGTGGACGACCAGCATCTTTAACAGGCTCATAAAGAGAACGAAGGAGTGAATGGTGAAAACAGAACGTGTGCAGTGGTGTCAGTGGAGAGGTCATGCACAGAGCGCTTTTAAAAGGCCAGGCACACACACACACACACACACACACACACACACACGGTGACATTTCCACAGCACAGAGCAGGTCTCAGACGGCGAGTCCTCCACAAATAATCGAACAATTTCATCTCAGGTTCATCCAATAGAAAGCCGAGTGTTTCAGGGAAACTGCTTTAGTGTTGTTGAAGCTCTCGACAGGAGAGTAGAGCCATTCGGGGGACTCGGAGTGACCGGTGTCCGAACACACACTAATATATGACACACATCAAACACCTCATCAGAAGCTTTGTCTTCAGGAGCCGTTTGAAACACGGCCTAAAATCATCATCTTCCGCACACTTGTGTTTTGCAGATGAATTGCTAATTTTCACCATCAAAAAAGAGAGAGAGAGAGAGAAAGAGAGAGAGAGAGAGAGAGAGAGAGAGAGAGAGAGAGAGAGAGAGAGAGAGAGAGAGAGAGCGCTCTGACCCAATCTATGAGTCAGATATGCATGAAAAACTTAAAATATGATTTCTTCATCTTGTGTTGCTGCTGTATCAGTTCATCAGATCACTGAGGGTTAAAAGTCAGATGTAAACACACACATTTACATGAGTTTCTGTGGTGAATATGATCAGATATCAGAGCAGAATCACTGTGAATATGTCAGCATGCACCCAACACAACTGCTAATGACACTGGCGTAGAGAATATCATATTCAGAATCATATTCCGCTGCATAACGTCATGTTACTCTGGCTCTTCTGTCAGGATGCATTACATGGCGAGACACCAGATCGATGTAACAGCATGACACACATCATGTGACGCGGTGACATCATCATGATGATCACAGCTGTGTAAATCAGGCAAGCAGAGCGCCGGTCTTTTACCGTAGTAAAGTAAGATCAGTGTAGTGCACAGACTTGATGAACACATCAGTGTTCAGCGAATAATACAATTTACACAAAGACACGTTCACTAAATAATGTGTAGTTCACGGGCCTAACTGACAGCTTTTTATGGTTGATAATTTAGTCATCATTGATTCATATATATATATTACTGATTTAACTTGTGTGACCAAACCTTCACATGATTAGCGGCATTTTTATGCAGAAAGCTACAGATCAAGCTTTCATTTTGCTTTGATAATGTAAGACTTATTAAATGATTAATTATAAATGTAAAAGTATGAATCATCATCATCACCGGCGTGCAGAAATGTGTGTGTGCAGTCAGACGGCGATCACCTCGAGTGAGGAACAGAGATCTAACACATCTAACAGCGTCACACATTACACTCAGCAGAACAATCATCTCCACATTATCATCCTCCAAATGAAAATAACCTTCCTAATGCACCAAACACTCCCGTACACATCATTACACACACACACACACACACACACACACACACACACACACACACACACACACACACACACACACACACACACACACACACACACACAGCTAAGTAGTATAAAAGCCATCAACTCTAATCCAGCTTAGTAAACAACTAAAAGAGCTGCTATAAAATCACTCCCAAATCCAGTCTAAACTGCTCTTTACACACACACACACACACACACACACACACACACACACACACACACACACACACACACACACACACACACACACACTCTCTCTCTCTCTCTCTCTCACACACACACACACACTTTTAATGAGGCGTGTTCATTGTTTGATCTCGTGAAGCTGATTATGAGACGGTAAACTCTGGGGTGTTATGAAGCAACACAACATCATCCCATTAAACACCAGCAGCATCAGAACGCTCTTCCAGCACTTCACACACACACACACACACACACACACACACACACACACACACACACACACACACACACACGAGTGAATCTGAAGCACCTGTTCCCAAACAGTGCCATGAAGAAGTGCTAGAAATTGGATATGAATAATACCATAGTGTAAAATGAAATTTTTACATGCACTTCAGGGGTTTAATTTAATTTCTGTTTGCGTGCATGTGCACACAACCACATCCTCACACACACACACACACACACCCCACTGAGTGATAAATAACAGATTTCAGCAATCTGATACACCCCCCCTCCCCACGCACACGCACACACACACACACACACACACACACACTCACACACACTCTCTCTCTCTCACACATCCACACACACACACTATCTCTCTCTCTCACACGCACACACACACAGACACAGACACACACTCACACACACTCTCTCTCTCTCTCTCTCACACACACCCACACACACACTATCTCTCTCTCTATCTCTCTCTCACACACACACACACACACGCACACACACACACACACACACACACCAGGTCTTGAGTGTGTGTTGCAGTGCCGGGAAGCTCTTGAACACTGCCTCTGTTCTCCACACAGACGCCGGTGATTACGGTCAACATCACACAGATATCATTACCCATGAGAAGCCTTCAGAGATCAGTCTGATTCACCACACACCCGTCATACTTACTCACCAGCATCCGCTTCATCCGAGACCTGCCCTTAGAACATAAACACACACACACTCAAATAATACTGATGTGTGTGTTTGAGTAAATGAATCAAGTAAAAGTCTTTCAGTGTAGTTGTACAAGCGTCCTCCTTCAGCTCGTGCTTCACGTCTTTCTGTTGTCAAATCTGACCTGATTTTTATCAAGTAAACGTAAGAATAACTTTGATATTTCAAGATAAACACTTACTGGACTGAAGCAGCTTCAGTTTACTTGATTATCCATATATCATATATCATTATATCATTTGTCAACAATGTGAATGTCTCAGTTGTTATTATCACAGTAATTATTTGTATTCGGTACATTTCACCGTGGATTCTTTGGTAAATCAGTCACGATTTCGGTGCAGGCTATTATGATATGGACTCGACACTTATACCACAACATGTAAATAACGGTGTTAATTCTAATGCCTAATCTGTGATATGTAATGATTCATGTTAGTCAGATGCTCTTTGTCTATGTGTCAGTGAATCAAACCAGTGACTAAACGGTCAACTTCTCAAAGTTTCTCTTAGCAGGATGAAAATAAATCTGTTATTTAAACTGTGATTAGCTGTCAATCAAACAGCACAAGTTTATCATGACTTAATTCTGGACTCTCAACAAAACTCCTGTTATAATCAATAAATCTCTTATTTACATCGCGTTTGCACTGTTAGTTATGATGAAAGCATTCGTTAGTGTGTAGAAATCGAGATGCAGAGATGAGATCACTGCATTCATGCGCTCAACATGTCTGTGATCGGCTACATGCTCATCACTGCAACCTTTCATGCCACTATATAAATATAATGCTTTAATCATCAGTTTTCACAATTAGTTAACCCTGAAACAACAGCCTCACAACAGCCAATCACAGCAGTGGGAGTTTATACTGAAGTCTCACAGCAGCCAATCACAGCAGTGGGCGTTTCCACTGACGTCTCACAACAGCCAATCACAGCAGTGGGCGTTTCCACTGACGTCTCACAACAGCCAATCACAGCAGTGGGAGTTTACACTGACGTCTCACAACAGAATATCACAGCAGTGGGCGTTTCCACTGACGTCTCACAGCAGCCAATCACAGCAGTGGGCGTTTCCACTGACGTCTCACAACAGCCAATCACAGCAGTGGGAGTTTACACTGACGTCTCACAACAGCCAATCACAGCAGTGAGAGTTTATACTGAAGTCTCATAGCAGCCAATCACAGCAGTGGGCGTTTCCACTGACGTCTCACAGCAGCCAATCACAGCAGTGGGCGTTTCCACTGGCGTCTCACAGCAGCCAATCACAGCAGTGGGCGTTTCCACTGACGTCTCACAGCAGCCAATCACAGCAGTGGGCGTTTCCACTGACGTCTCACAGCAGCCAATCACAGCAGTGGGCGTTTCCACTGACGTCTCACAGCAGCCAATCACAGCAGTGGGAGTTTACACTGACGTCTCACAGCAGCCAATCACAGGAGTGTGCATTTACACTCAAGTCTCACACAGACACGCCCCTTAAAACAGAGCCGTCAAATCAGAGAGGCTAAAATCAGGGTGGAAAAAATTACTTTTATTTCTAAATTATGATAATTTTTTATGTAAAAATCATACTAATATTATAGGTGCACCCAGGAAACATTATAAAACAAAGCAATGCAGTTGAAGACCCCTTTAAAGTAGGCTTTGGGCCACACAGATGCTTTGAGGGAACATGATGTCAAAGGCTCAGTGACGGAGCGTATAACGGGGTGTAATGGGGACTGTTAACACATCTGCAGATTCACTGGAGAGAAGGAAATCAGATTAGGAAAGAGTGAGAGGGATCCTCTCTTTGATAATGGGTTATGTCAGGTCAGATACTCCCACACTTACAGCTTTGAACACTCAAACACAGCAAATCACTCCTGACTCAGATGCTGATACAAGAGATTTATACCGTGTGTGTGTGTGTGTGTGTGTGTGTGTGTGTGTGTGTGTGTGTGTGTGTGTGAGGAACACAACTGAGAACAGAATCAAGTGATGTAGAAGAGAAGAGGTGCTGACAGCAGGACACGGCTTTGATTATCACAAGAGCAGAAGACTAGAGCAGTGAGACTGAGATGAAAGAGTGGAAGAGTGAGGTTTTATTCTCTTACATCACTGGATGAAAGAGAAACACTCCGACCGGATATGATCGACACCTCATACACTGGTTTAGTGTGGGAGTAAACAAACCCTGGTTACTATAGTTAGCCATTAATAATGGCGGAAATGACAACAGATTTTTCTAACAAATTTGCCGAATTTCGAAATAGAAAACAATTTCTTCCAGTACGCATGCATTTGGGAACTGAATGAGTGTTATTTTCTGGTTATTTCCGTGTGCATTTGTGGACCCGCGTTGGAGGTTATGATACTGTTTTCGCCCAACACACACTCACCGGCCACCTTAATAGGCACACCGTGCTAGGACTGGGTTGGACTCTCTTTTTGCCTTCAGAACTGCTTTAATTAAAGCTGCTGTCCTGGACTGAGATCTGGAGACTGTGGAGACGGTTGAGTTTAGTGAACTCGTCGTGATCAAGAGACCAGTCTGAGATGAAGTGAGATTAGTGATGTGTGTTATCCAGTTGGAAGTATCCATCAGAAGATAGTCCACTGAGGTCATGAAGGGATGGACATGGTCATCATCAATACTCAGGTCGTGTGGCGTTTAAACGACGCTCAATTGGTACTAAAGTGTGGGAAGAAAACACTGTTCACCCTGATTACGTAATGTGTGTCGCATCACAGCTAGTGCAAGACCAGCATTTGTGGATAAAAGTATATAAATGTTTATTTCTGTTATAAATGTCCGCTGGTTTGTCTAGATAAGACTCTTATTCCTCGGCTGGATCGTGTCGAGACTTTGAAGCTGCACTGAAACTCACATCTGGACCTTCGACCCGTTGGACCCCATTGAAGACACTATATGGAGGAACAATCCTGGAGTGTTTTCCTCAAAAACCTTCATTTCTTTTCCACTGAAGAAAGACAGACATGAACATCTTGGATGATGTAAGGGAGAGTAAATCATCAGGAGATTTTAATTCTTTAATGAGTAGATGAACTGGTGTACCTAATAAAGTGGCCGAATCAGCATCTGTTACCCAAGCCGGCGTACAGGCTGTTCTCGGTCCGGGCCGATGTGAGGACGGGCGCTGGTAGAGACGATACAGAAGTCAACACTGTGCAGAGGATCCACTACATTACTGTGATCTTTCCTATAGGACACTGAGTGAAACCAGTTTGAAGTGTCCCGCTGCTGCCACAGACACAGTGCTTTACATTATAGACCTCTGTGTTTTATCTGGTGAAACAAATCATCTGCACTCACTCATATGTAAATGCATTTATTTGTATGCAATAAAATCAATGAGCATCAATTAGCTTTGCACAGCTATCATAACACACACTTACCCTGCGACACAAGATAATGCAGATAACACCGCTAATGGATATAATGTCTGTGAAATGAGGAGATGAGTATGGATTTACTAATGCTCTCTGATTGAGTTATTGTTGCTGTCATGTGTTAATCAACACAAATCTAATGAAGATGCACTGGCTTCTGCTCTGACAGGGAAATAGACTGGGGTCACGAGAGTGTGTGTGTGTGTGTGTGTGTGTGTGTGTGTGTGTGTGTGTGTGTGTGTGTGTGTGTGTGTGTGTGTGTGTGTGCGCAAGTGTGTGTGTGTGTATGCGCGACATTTAGAAAGCAAAACTGTCGTGTTGTGTTAATAATTCAGCATAAACACTTCTGGTACGGTGTTGGTTCGCCTCTTGCAGTCCGATGTAAAGTGTGTGTCCTGAAGCGTAACCGGTGTTAGCAGCACTGCTCTATATCAGCCCTGAGACGACGAGCTCCTCCTGGGAGGGAAAGTGAAGTTAGCATTACGATCTGGAAACCGCTGAGTGCCTATCAGTCAAACATTCAATCTCATATCAGACAAACGCCTCCGGCTGCCACATACTGAGAGGAAAAACTGACTTCAGATCAGTCAAACCACAGCAGAGAGAGAGAGAGAGAGAGAGAGAGAGAGAGAGAGAGAGAGAAACGGAAAATGGTGTTTTCGTTTAAAAACTCTCTCCGTCCACACCAAGCGGCAACCTCCCTGTCTCTCTCTTGAATCCAACACGGAAGTGAATTAAACTGCAGTTCATCGACTGGCCACTTGAGGCCGGCTGCAGAAGTGAGTCAAATCTGCATCTCCCCCATGTTAAAATGCCCAACTTTACAGCAGAAAAACACGTTAACAGCCTGGAGCAAAAAGTGGTTTTGGTCTATATAGCTAATTCTGCCCTTCATGATGACTGTGAGGGGGCTGAATTTTTTTATAACTCATCCGTTTACATTATATTAAGCCTTAAAGTTCTGCATAATTAAGGGCGTGTCCACTTTTGAGTGACAGGTGGATTCCCGCAGCTGTGGTCATTAGTCATCATTAGCCGTTTGTCAGCTGTCTGTTAGCCGTCACGTGACCTCAGCTCATTGTCTGACTGTAAAAATAAATAAATTCGGGAGTGACGCTGCCAAGATGGCGACGGTCGGCCACGCCCACTTTGGGCTTCAAAAACGGTTTTCAGAAACCTACGGGTGATGTCACAGACACTACGTTCATATTTTGTAACAGTCTATGGTCCACACTGGCGTTTCAGGCATTTCAGTGCGGATGAGAAACTTTTGGAAAACGCCTGAAAACGCTAAATTCCCCTTCGCACACATAAACCCCCACAGAAGCTCACTGAGATGATACAGACGGAAAAATAAATAATAAAGTTATTGTGCAATTCTTCTGACAGGTTCATTTTATTTAGCAGAACACCTCATCATTCACTAATCATCCAGGTCTCAGTCACCATTGTCTGTTCGGTCTAAAACTGCTCTCGTGTTTCACCGCAGGACAGCAACTGTGAGTGAACTCTGTCCTCTGTGCAGGACTGGGATATGAAGAGTGCAGAGCAACATATTATAGCAACTGTGTGAAAGCTATAACTATCACAAGCCTGTACAGGGTAAGTTCTCTTCCTCACCACTAGGGCTACTAGGGCAACATGTGTGTGTATAACTCATGTAACATGGTAGAGGACTGGGTGTATCATGCAAAGGCTGAAGCATGACCTTATAAGTTCCTTGAAATACACAAAGCTCTTCAACTCATCATATGACAATCACCTTTATGGTCCATAGACTCTGCTAATGAGACAGCATATGGATTAAGACTGACCGTTTTCTGGAGGATATACTGGACATTATGGGACTTTATTCTCTCTATTATCCTTACTTGCATCATCCATGGACATTGATTGGTCTTTAACTCTACATTTGTGGGTGTTGTGGTTTGGGGTGAATAATTGTGATGGAAGGTTGAAATGAATTGATTGGCGTGAATGTGTTTTTTTGCTACTAAATATAAACTACTAAGATTTTGCATTCAATGAAAGTCTTTGGTTTGTGTTTATGCTTTGTTAAATGGACTATGTTATTGCAGTAAGTTTTCTTTATATAAAAAAAGTGGTATTACTGGTTTTGGGTTTAGTTAAATCTAGACCGGTTATTTAAATGGCGCCCGAACAGGGACAGGTCCTGCCAAAGTGTGTAAGTGTTTGGGTCCGGTAAATTACTCTATTTCTTTCCTTGATGACACTGACTTTTTTGATACTTGTCATGTTCAAAACTCTGTTCAAAACTCTCCAATCTTCAAATGAGGGGGTGATATATAACACAGGGTAAGTGAACAGCTCATAACAGGCACAATACCGGTTTAAACATGAATATCTATTGGTTCAATATGCGTCACATGACTAAACTTACATCATCGGTTTTAAATACCTCAGTTTTGACGGTCCACACTACATCACGAACACACCGTTTTCACATGTATCCACTGGAGAGCGTTTTCAGAAAGCTTCATTTTCATAATAATAAAAACGCCGCCTCAGTGTGGACAAAAAGTAGAGAAAAAGATGCGATTCCAAATGAAAGCGTATGAGTGTGGACAAGGCCTGAGACAGACGGGCTACTGTTAGACAACAGAGGAGGAGTGTGTGTGTGTGTGTGAGAGAGGCCTGGAAACACAAGCATTTCTCCTCAACCCTCTGATCTGAAGAACACATGGCCCTCGCTCTGGAGAAACATCACGCAGGGATAGAGAGGGATTGTTGGAGGAGGAGGAGGAGGAGGAGGTCACTGCTTTGAGGAGAGCGCATGTGTGTGTTTATACCTGTCCACAATCACACAGTCCAGATGTGAACGTTCACAGAGCAGAGTGTGTGCAAAGACTATTACTGGAAGAGTTCACCAAGAAACGTGAAACACACAAGATGATGCCGGTGTTATTCTGTCCATACAACTGAACTTGACAAAAAAAGTAATTGAAATTTCCTCGTTCGTGTTCACAGAGGAAGGCCATGCAGGTCTGGATGATCTGTGCCTCGTTTAGAACCGTCACACACACATCTGATCTGCGTACGAACATTAGAGACGGAGACGTTTGGAGACACTGATGGAGATCTGAGGAACTGATGAAGGAAAACCACTTTAATATTCATTATGAGTCATAATCATAAATACTGTGCATGCTCACAATAACAGTTTAAATACATGAAATAATGATTTAAACTCTGTTCTACGTCTGATACACTCATTTAGATTAAATATGCCGTTCTCATTAATGGAGGTAAGCTCTTAAATTACATCAAATCATTACAGAGAATTTATTTTTATATTCTAATAAATATAAATATTAGTAGTGGATGCGCTGCTTTTGACACTTCTCCTGTCATGATGTGTTTTAATGTTTATTAGCGCATGATAACAGCAGAACTCACGGTCTGAGGAAATATTATCACGATATTAATGATCAATAATGCACAATAAGGCCTGTCAGCTTCCATTAAAAATATCAAGCAATTAAAAATATTATTCGGCCAGTGGAAAAGAATGAGAAAAACTTTCTCTGAAATGCATTTTATACTATTTGATTGATTTATTGAAACACAAGGCAAGGATCGGCTAATAAATGATTTGTATCGCTGTAATGTGACGAACATCCGTATCTCATATTCTCCTGATGTCTTGTACCGTTAAACATGACATAATATGGTTATTTCGGGGAGGAGACGCATGTGCACGGTCTGCCTCTGACTGGGTTTATAAAGGGGAGGATGCGCAGGTTCTGGAGTACACACGGGTTTAGAAGTTGGCGTACGCCATTTCTGGCTTCCGGGCGCATCTACACTTTTAGTAAGAGTCCTACACACAGTTTTATAAACGAGACCCCTGATTTCTCATCCATCATCCATATCTCCTCTTACACCAGCTTGCACTGAATCGGGTCCACACACACACACACACAGAGCTCAAGGTGCATGTCTGGCAGATATGTGTGATACGCTGAGACTGCACTCAGTACAGCCAGTGAATCCAATTAACTGAACTCTGAGTCACGGTACACAAACTCTAAATGCGTTTCTCCAGATCCCAATCCTGCAGAGTGCAGGCCTTCTCCATCAGGAGAACACAGGCGAGCGCAGTAAATCAGGGTCTGAGAGAGCCGGCGGGGGGGACGCCTGACGAGACTGGAGAAGTTAACAAGACACATGATCCACTCCAGAAGAGATGAGGAGTCCATCCAGCCCAGAACACACACACATAAACATCTACACACACTCCGTAAAGATAACACACCAGAAGTCTTAGATTATAAAGAAATCCCAAGTATTAAACTCTGCCTCGTTTACACCAGCGATCATAACTACACTGATAACTATAACTATAAAGTTTTAATAATCGCTCTGTGTGAATGGAGACGTCCACAGCACAGCTATAATGATGACGGGACAGTGGAATCACTTTGAGGACGATTACTTCCGTCTGATCAACTTCAACCAGACGATCAAACCACAGCGCTCATGTGGACTTCTGCACGGGCGGGACTGATATATATATATATATATGGCCCAATGACCAGGGAAATGTGGGTCCATGGCCGGCTGAGAACCTATATATAGGTGATAGCTTGTGTTGCTGTCTATCAAATGATTTGGAATATAGAGCATAGGTCATGGGTGTGTTTTGTTATTTTCTAATATTTGTACCTCAATAGCCCCTGATCCCTATTTACATTTAATTTATATGATGGAGGATGAACTTCTCTAGTGATTTATGGCAGAATTATTATTTTTAATACTGATATAGTCAACACTTGTCATTCTAAAGCTTTGGAATGATGGAACTGAGTTTAAAATAATACTCTCTGGACCAAGTGTATGTGTGTGTGTGTGTGTGTGTGTGTGTGTGTGTGTGTGTGTGTGTGTGTGTGTGTGTGTGAGAGAGAGACAGAGAGAGAGTTTGTGTGTGTGAGTTTGTGTGTGTGTGTCTGTGTGTGTGTGTGTGTGTGTGTGTGTGTGTGAGAGAGAGAGAGAGGGAGACAGAGAGAGAGAGAGAGTGTGTGTGTGTGTGTGTGTGTGTGCGAGTGAGAGAGAGAGAGAGAGAGAGAGAGAGAGAGAGAGAGAGAGAGTCATTAGCTAATGCTGTCTGCTCTTGTGGTTTTGTGGTAATTTTAAAGAGCAAATAGCAGCACAGTATAAAGCTTTTATTGAAGAGCTAGAGCGCGTTAAAAAGCCTGGCTGCTTTTTGATTCGCCATTAATCACAGTGATCACACACACACACACACAACGTAGCATATCACAATCGACCCAGACAAACCTCCACTGTGACCTCATGCTTTCATCTCAAGCAGAGGTTTATTTATTGCTTGTGACAAGTACATATTGAGGGTTAGTGAGATGTGAAAACGTCCAGCCTCTGCCAAAACACATGAACAAACCTCGTGACAAAGACAGACGGAGAGATCAGTAAAGCGATCTCAGAACAGGTCAGAGAGGCACACACACTTCAGCCTCTACACACTCGCAGAAACTGCCATTATAATCGATGAAGCTGTCGACAGCCAATCTCTCGATTACAGCACTGTTACAGTGACTGACGGGAACACCTCTGATTGGACAGTGTGTGTAAGCGCTCATAAACTCGAAACTTGAATGTAACTCGACACCCTTTCCTCATTTAGTATGTGGGTTCTATGAATATGCAAATGAGCCCCGCCTTCACTAACTCGCTCGGCTCAGAGATCCACTGGTTGACGATCACACGTTGATCTGATTGGTTACAAGGTAGTTTGTGACGTCAGAAACACCAGCGATTTCAAAGCGTGTGTTTGAGACTGTCTTTGGTTCACTGCAGTTTTAAGGAGGAAATACTCAGCAATGCTGTCGACTTATGAATTTACACATGGTTTGTCTTAAAGCATATTAAAAACACCACATAGACACATAAACAACATTAAAAGCTGGATTTACACCACAGGGGGACTTTATAAACTGCCCACTAACAACTTTCACTGTCTTTGCATACGGTATATTTTATGTTTGGTTAACATCACGCTGTGTTTTTAAGAGCACTTGGAGTTACATGATCTATATTAGTCTAGCGGAAATACCAGCCGCTCCAGCTAAACTGCTCCAGCGATCGGCTCAGACACACTGAGTGTAAAGCGGCTTGTGTCCTGAAACTCTTTCCTCGAGTTCAGACAGGAAAACCACAGAGCGAATCCCAGCTGGATCAACAGACCCGCTCCTCAGGTGCTCTTCTGTTCTTCAGTCTTCAGTTTCTCTTTCTCTGACCTGCAGCTCCTCGACACTGAGCTTCTGTTCTTCTGTTCTTCTGTCTTCTGTTCTTCAGTTCTTCTGTTCTTCTGTCTTCCCTTTCTCAGCTCTCCGTTCCTCTAACCTGCAGCTCCTCAACAGTGTGTTTCTCACGTCTCGATAATTCGGCCTCATTTCCTCAGTTTACTCAACTATACTTTCAGATATAATTTCAAATATATTAATTTCAAAATCATCCTGTGAAGTGAGTTAAATCTAAAACACCCTCAAATGATTGTAATTAAATATAAAAATTTGTATTTTTTTTAGATAAAGGTAATTTTTAGCACCGTTGTTTATTAACAATAAACATACACTAGGGATGCACAATATATCGGCCACCATATCGGTATCAGACGATATATGTTCATTTTTGACGTTATCGTTATTCGGCCGATATATTAAAGCCGATAAATAATGTGTTGTGTTATTTCCTTCCGCTGAGACACTTCAGATGGTCACCTTAAAATATGATTGGAATCACTTCATAAAAAGGAAAATACAGTAAAGTATATTTCAGTTTCGGTTTTCGACAAAGAAATTAATATTTTTTATATATATAAAGTCATTTTCGGTTTCAGTTTTCAGCAAGTGCATCCAGAATTTTCGGTTTCGGTGCATCCCTAATCGCAATACAGGCTGGTAGCTGAAGTGATTTTGCACAGAGCCTGTACAGTATTGACTTGACTTTGACTAAAGCACAGAGATCAGTTTCACTCCTGAACCCGAGAGCTCCAGCCGGAGCAGGGGAGATCGCCGAGCTTCCCCAGGAGGAGGATCCAGTGCTGGGTCACACCAGCGGCTCGCTCCCCTGGGCCAGACCGGTGTGTGTGCCTCTTCATCTGTGTCTCGCTCTCTGGTGGAGTGAAACAAGAGACTGAGGACACACACACACACACACACACACACACACACAGAAGAGCGGACAGAGTGATGTCACACACACAACAGGCTTCAAAGATAACTGACAGTCAGTGTGTGTTCGCCTGTCTACAGGCATGTACACACACGACTGCAAAAACATGATAGTTACAGTGGCTTTCCTGACAGACACACACACACACTATCTTTGTGAGAACATTCATCAACACAATGCTATCTCTACAACTCCAGCAGAATCACCAAAGGAGAAAATCACCATGTTGAAGTCGTCATTATGGTGATCAGTGTTTGCTTTAGTTGGTCCCTTCAATTCTAGATTTTTTGTTGGCTGCTGAAACGGAGTTATAACAGCCAGATGAACACAGAGAAAAGGTGATCTGATGGTGTTGGTTGTGTTTTGACATAATCATCATTTGACCTGAATCACTAAACTCACTAGAGCCATAATCTCTAAATGTAGGTTTACTTTATTGATTATAGCCGCACTGTCCTTGTACAGGGACACACATTCAGATTCAGATGTTCTCCTCTGCTGATTCTGCTTGTTAACATCAGGTGTCTTCAATAATGGCCAATCGTCACTCAATGAATCACTTAACAGTGTTCATTTAACACTCATATTTTAACACTTTAACACTCTTGAGTCTGGAGCCAAATAAAGTCCAGAAGAGTTTATGTGCAGCTCTCTGCCCTAACCCTAACCCATCATAACTACTGCCTAACCTGACCCCTGACCCCAACCCTTAACCTACTTATAACCTGAGCCCTAAACCAGCTCTTGACCCTCAGACAGGCCTTTAAAGCTCTCAGAGACTGAAGACCGGCTGATGTATCCTCACTTTACTCTCTCTCTCACTCTGATAGTCTAAAACTCACAAAGATAGTTGTACAAGTACACACTCACACGCACACTAACACACACACACACACACACACACACTCACTCAAACACTCACTCATACATTAACACACATGCTCACACACTCAAACACACTCTCAATTCAATAAAAAAATGAGCTTTATTTATTTATTATTATTATTATTATTAATTATTAATTTTATTTATTTATTTATTTATACTCTCACTCTCACTCACTTGCTCACACATACTCACAAATACACTAACGCTAACACACACACACGCTCACACACTCTCTCTCACTCACTCGCTCACACACACTCACTTACACTCCCACAAATACACTAACGCTCACACACACACACACACACACACACACACACACACACACACACACACACTCACTGTGACTGACTGTGTTCTCGTTGATCTCCTGAAGCACTGGCTGATTACTGATGGTCAAATCAATAATATCTGTCTATCCTGATTCAACCTCTACACTCTAATAATCATGAATATGAAAACCCATGTGAAAATAGATGGATTAATTAAAAACTAAACAACGCACTTGGACATCATTATATTCCATCACATCTGACTGTAATGAACGGGACACTACGATACGTGACGGAATGTGTGTGTGTGTGTGTGAGTGACTCAATGAATGATAGATGAACTGTACTTTATTTTCACTGATATCATGTTTTGCACTACAGTAATAAGCCCTTCTTCTTCTGATAGTGTGGTTGAATATGACCTGCGCATGTTCTTGACAGAGATGATTCAGTATCGTGTCTGAATGATGGAGCCTCACCAGCTGTGTGTGAGTGTCTCTCTCTCTCTGGTCATTAGCTGGACTCTATTGTCTCTCTCTCTCACAGAAGCACGGAGAGAAACCTCCACTCTAAAACTCCTGTTAAACAGCTTCAGACCAGGAGAAACTGAATACGCCTCATTCATTCGCTCCCGCACACGTATGAATGAGCTTTCAGGCGGAGGAAATCACATGGAAACTTTGAGTCAAGAGTGTTTTGAAAGCCTCCATCCACTGTAGACACACGATCTCTGTACAGGCTCCAGACTGAGACCAAATCCTTGCATTTTACCACCAATTTTCTTGCCGGTGCGACCAAAATTTGCTATAGGTTTCCACAACGTTGCCCAGCATCAAATCACAAACCAAATGAAAGCGGAACGAAACTGCGCTACTCACGGACCGTTTATCAGTCTGGACCAATCACCACCGTTACTACAGCTGGAGATCCACTGAAGAGATCCACTGAATTCCCCACAGATTTCATTACATCCATCGCTGTGAGATCCAGTGAGGAACATTCAGAGTCAGGTTTAAGGTTTTCTGTTAGAGGCTCCAGCGCTCTAGTAAACACAGGTAGACTGAAGCCCTGATGCAGATGTGGGGTCGTTATTATACGGATGATATTGTGTGTTATATATAGGCCATAACCTTCATGTGTAACAGCAGCGCCAGACAGAGATCAGTGTAACCGGTCAATCCCTCGGGATGAATGATGCTGTGAGGGACATACACACAGTTATTCTCACACTGACACATTGTGTTTTTCATGAATTAAAGAGATGTATCGCTCCCTTCACATGACCTTCACATGACCTTCACATGCCCTGCTCTAATAATCCTCAGACGACATGAAACACATCGACTGTAAGTGTAATCGTGTGTGTTTAATCCAGCAGCCGGACACACACTTTACTGGAGCTCTTCACACAGATTTACTGGGAATGACACATTCTGAGCGAAGCTTGATCTCGGGATAAGCAACTTTAATGGAGATAATCTCCCAAACGCACCATATCCAGGACTGAAGGTGTGTTCACAAGCCCTCAGAAACACTTTAGCTTCCAGAGTGCGTCTCCAAGCTCCTCCTGAAGGGCTTTAAAGGACGGGATACATCACTCATTCCAGAAATCACACACTTCCCTATATAGTGCGCCAAACACAGTGTGTCTGACATCCGAATTCACAGCACTTGGATGATCTACTATTCTGAAGTGTGTGTGATGGACACTTCACGATCACCGCAACTGATGCCGGTGGGTCACATGATAATGACATCATGATGAATGCAGTGTGTAGAGTATATTCAGACTATATAGAGCACAGTTTCTAGTGATCGCAGGGTAATTACTTGTTGAGAATAAGAGCCTGCTGGAGAGAGGATGGAGAGAGACGCAGCCCTGGTGTGACCGAGCCTTCAGAAGAACACAGACTCAGATTCAACACTAATAACTCAAGCGTTTTATCCATCTGAATGTCATACGACAGTAAATCGCTTTACTTGTAGCTTTCTTTTTCATTGCAAATAATCAGCGTGACAAGTCTAGAGTCTATTCTAGAAAAATTTGACAAATTCATGGTGTAACATTTCACTCTGTAGGGCTTTAAAGAGGAGGGGTGTGTGTGTGTGTGTGTGTATATATATATGAGTGAGTGTGTGTGTATATACAGTATATATGAGTGAGTGTGTGTGTGTGTGTGTGTGTGTATATTATGAGTATATGTGAGTATGTGTGAGTGAGAGTGTATGTGTGTCAAACGCTCAGCAGTATGTGTCAGACCACAGCGTGTGTGTTTATCACTCTTTCATGTGTAAATGTCATGACATGATCATATAATCAGATCTCATGCTTCCGTGTTTCGAGAGTATTCTGCACTTCATAATTTCTTACGAGTTTCTCTCTCCTGTAACGACTGCCATAATCACTCCCTCGAGAGGCTTTAAAAACACAATGTACTTTTCCACTCATTCACACACACAAACACATTCACACACACACACACGCACACACACACACACACACACGCACACACACACACACACACACACACGCACACACACACACACACACGCACACACACACACACACACACACACAGATCTCAGATGGCTTGTATCATGTTAAGGTAATGTTGTCTAGAAGAGCAGCTCACAGCAACAGCAGAAGTAAAGCACGTTTATTTACATATCACACTAGAGTTTGATTAATAAAGCTGATGGTGATTAATGCTGAGCTTGAGTACAGCACACCTGTCACTCACATGAGATCAGCCAATAGCAAACCACAACCATCCAATCAACTCCCCACAGACACAATCAAGCCCCGCCCACATTTTCTCTTGTTCCAGAAGCTTCACTCAGATATACGACACTATAGAGGAGTAAAGACCAGCACACCTTCCCTTTCATGACGAGTTTAACTAGTTTATGTGTGTGTTTTTGTGAACATCTGATGAATTCTGTCTCATATATACGACCTGGAAACACAGTAATAAAAGTGTGTCATTGCTCAGACGTGTGTTATCAGAGCAACAGGACACACTCGACTCAAGGCTACCACACACAACAGCAGAGGAGGATGCTGGGAAACGGAGAGTGTGGAGGAAAGAAAACCGTATGTGGAAAAATAATTGATAACATGAAGCGGGGAGATAGTGCAAATGAAGATAGCAGGAGCTCAGTTCAGCCTCCTAAAGACTGCAGACAGCTCTCCTCAGCCACCATCATCAGTGCTTACACACTCGGCTTGACCAGCAATGCATTCTGGGATCTCAGTTTAGGAGACGCCTTCACATCTAATTATGCCTTAAAGTGCAGGGTTTCAGATTAATCGCTTAAAGTTAAAGCTAACATAAGATCAAGCGATCAGGGCAGATCTGAAGATACAGTCAAACCAAAGATTACTCAGACTCCTTCATCATTTCTCACATTATCAGTTTATTCGCTATAGTTTAGAAAATGGTAATAAATATGAGCAGAACTCAGAGTTATGAACTCATTGATATTTGACTGGTTTTGTCCGTCCTTCTGTTAGACTGTCTCACACATGAATTATGTTGAATATCCGTCAGCTGTTAAATTTAACTACACAATTAGATAATACCAGTTTAGCTCAACCAATCACCAAGCAATGCTTCATTGTGTTCAGTCTGTGTGTAAAAAGAGCATTAGTTATTAAAGAAACACACTTCAGCAAAACATGATCAGCTCAACGTGTCTGGATCATTTCTGGTCCCTAATATTTATAAATATAACAGGTAGTCACTGCATGAAGAATTATTGGGTATAATATGTCACAGTTTACTTTATTTTGCTCTCCTCACTTAAAGAAATGAACTAGAGTTTCCTGCACACACTATAAATATAATATCAGAGATGATATCTGGTGTGTGAATCATTATAGTTTGACTGTAGTTGCTGGTCAGTCATTAGTTTGTGAGTAGAAATGCTCTTTAGATGTAGATTTCTCTTCCCGATCCCGGTTTCTCTCAGTCAGCAGTTTCCCAACACTCTTTATCATGTCCTATGATTCTCAGATTAGAGTTCTGCTTCATCAGCAGAGGAAGAGGAAGAGGAAGAGGAAGAGGCAGTGTGACTTCCCTTCACTGTTATTGCTGGTGTTTGTATATATTCCTCAGGGGGAAATTACTCTTACATTATAAAGACAAACACTAAGATGATAAATGACCAAACATCCTGAAGCGGCAGATAAAAACATAATCCATAATCCACACACACTCTCTCTCTCTCTCACACACACACACACACACACACACACACACACTCTCTCTCTCTCTCACACACACACACACACACACACACACACGCCCTCTCTCTCACACACACACACCCTCTCTCTCTCTCTCTCTCTCTCTCACACACACACACACACACACACACACACACACTCACCGTTATATCACGGTTCAGCAGAGAGCTGATAACAGGATCACAGTACACTGAGCTCAGAGACGCTGCATCGGCAGATATGCACACTTATAGTTTTGCATGACACAAATATTTATTTCTATGGTTTCAGTCAACTATAATAACCCTGGTCACGTCACTCTTCCTGTCCGTCTGTAATCCTTCAGGCTCTTCCTGAGAGTCACAGATGAACACAGAACCTGCTAGTGTGTGAGTGTGAGTGTGTGTGTGTGGGGGGGGGGGGGGGGGATCTAATGGACTGGCTTTACCAGGGAAAAACAACATTATATGATCAGATGCAAGTGATCCAATATCTAACAGCTAATCCTTTAGGGTTCAGGGTCAGGATGAGGGATGTTAGTGGGAGAAACATTCTTTCCCTGATCCTCCGCTTTCCCTGATCCTCCTCTTCCTCCTCTTTCCCTGATCCTCCTCTTCCTCCGCTTTCCCTGATCCTCCTCTTCCTCCTCTTTTCCTGATCCTCCACTTCCTCCTCTTTCCCTGATCCTCCTCTTCCTCCTCTTTTCCTGATCCTCCTCTTCCTCCTCCTTCCCTGATCCTCCTCTTTCCCTGATCCTCCGCTTTCCCTGATCCTCCGCTTTCCCTGATCCTCCTCTTCCTCCTCTTTTCCTGATCCTCCACTTCCTCCTCTTTCCCTGATCGTCCTCTTCCTCCTCTTTTCCTGATCCTCCTCTTCCTCCTCCTTCCCTGATCCTCCGCTTTCCCTGATCCTCCTCTTTCCCTGATCCTCCTCTTTCCCTGATCCTCCTCTTTCCCTGATCCTCCGCTTTCCCTGATCCTCCTCTTCCTCCTCTTTTCCTGATCCTCCACTTCCTCCTCTTTCCCTGATCCTCCTCTTCCTCCTCTTTCCCTGATCCTCCTCTTTCCCTGATCCTCCTCTTTCCCTGATCCTCCTCTTTCCCTGATCCTCCTCTTTCCCTGATCCTCCACTTTCCCTGATCCTCCGCTTTCCCTGATCCTCCTCTTCCTCCTCTTTTCCTGATCCTCCACTTCCTCCTCTTTCCCTGATCCTCCTCTTCCTCCTCTTTTCCTGATCCTCCTTTTCCTCCTCCTTCCCTGATCCTCCGCTTTCCCTGATCCTCCTCTTTCCCTGATCCTCCTCTTTCCCTGATCCTCCTCTTTCCCTGATCCTCCTCTTTCCCTGATCCTCCTCTTTCCCTGATCCTCCGCTTTCCCTGATCCTCCTCTTCCTCCTCTTTCCCTGATCCTCTTCTTCCTCCGCTTTCCCTGATCCTCCTCTTCCTCCTCTTTCCCTGATCCTCCTCTTCCCTGATCCTCCTCTTTCCCTGATCCTTCTCTTTCCTCTGATCCTCCTCTTTCCCTGATCCTCCTCATTTCCTGATCCTCCACTTTCCTCTGATCCTCCTCTTCCCCGGATCCTCCTCTTTCCCTGATCCTCCTCATTTCCTGATCCTCCACTCCCTCCACTTTCCTCTGATCCTCCTCTTCCCCGGATCCTCCTCTTTCCCTGATCCTCCTCATTTCCTGATCCTCCACTTCCTCCTCTTTCCCTGATCCTCCTCTTCCTCCTCTTTTCCTGATCCTCCTCTTCCTCCTCCTTCCCTGATCCTCCGCTTTCCCTGATCCTCCTCTTTCCCTGATCCTCCTCTTTCCCTGATCCTCCTCTTTCCCTGATCCTTCGCTTTCCCTGATCCTCCTCTTTCCCTGATCCTCCTCTTTCCCTGATCCTCCTCTTTCCCTGATCCTCCTCTTTCCCTGATCCTCCTCTTCCTCCTCTTTCCCTGATCCTCTTCTTCCTCCGCTTTCCCTGATCCTCCTCTTCCTCCTCTTTCCCTGATCCTCCTCTTCCCTGATCCTCCTCTTTCCCTGATCCTTCTCTTTCCTCTGATCCTCCTCATTTCCTGATCCTCCACTTTCCTCTGATCCTCCTCTTCCCCGGATCCTCCTCTTTCCCTGATCCTCCACTCCCTCCTCTTTTCCTGATCCTCCTCTTCCTCCTCTTTCCCTGGTCCTCCTCTTTTCCTGATCCTCCTCTTCCTCCTCTTTCCCTGATCCTCTTCTTCCTCCTCCTCTTCTTCTTCCTCCTCCTCCTCCTCTTCCTCCTCCTCTTTCCCTGATCCTCCTCTTCTTCCTCCTCTTCTTCTTCCTCCTCTTCCTCCTCCTCTTCTTCTTCCTCATCCTCCTCCTCCTCCTCTTTCCCTGATCCTCCTCTTTCCCTGATCCTCCTCTTCTTCTTCCTCCTCTTCTTCTTCCTCCTCCTCCTCCTCCTCATTCCCTGATCCTCCTCTTCTTCTTCCTCCTCCTCCTCTTCCTCCTCCTCTTTCCCTGATCCTCCTCTTTCCCTGATCCTCCTCTTCCTCCTCTTTTCCTGATCCTCCACTTCCTCCTATTTCCCCTGATCCTCCTCTTTTCCTGATCCTCCACTTCCTCCTCTTTCCCTGATCCTCCTCTTCCTCCTCTTTTCCTGATCCTCCTCTTCCTCCTCTTTTCCTGATCCTCCTCTTCCTCCTCCTTCCCTGATCCTCCGCTTTCCCTGATCCTCCGCTTTCCCTGATCCTCCTCTTCCTCCTCTTTTCCTGATCCTCCACTTCCTCCTCTTTCCCTGATCCTCCTCTTCCTCCTCTTTCCCCTCCTTCCCTGATCCTCCTCTTTCCCTGATCCTCCTCTTTCCCTGATCCTCCTCTTTCCCTGATCCTCCTTTCCCTGATCCTCCTCTTTCCCTGATCCTCCGCTTTCCCTGATCCTCCTCTTTCCCCGATCCTCCTCTTTCCCTGATCCTCCTCTTCCTCCTCTTTCCCTGATCCTCTTCTTCCTCCGCTTTCCCTGATCCTCCTCTTCCTCCTCTTTCCCTGATCCTCCTCTTTCCCTGATCCTCCGCTTTCCCTGATCCTCCGCTTTCCCTGATCCTCCTCTTCCTCCGCTTTCCCTGATCCTCCTCTTTCCCTGATCCTCCGCTTTCCCTGATCCTCCTCTTCCCTGATCCTCCTCTTCCCTGATCCTCCTCTTCCCTGATCCTCCTCTTCCTCCTCTTCCCTGATCCTCCTCTTCCTCCTCTTCCCTGATCCTCCTCTTCCTCCTCTTCCCTGGTCCTCCTCTTCCTCCTCTTCCCTGATCCTCCTCTTTCCCTGATCCTTCTCTTTCCTCTGATCCTCCTCTTTCCCTGATCCTCCT
>CM043367.1:3505000-3572500 GCA_023718395.1 Leucaspius delineatus | reverse complement strand
ATATAAACATTGATCAATTACCATTACAATTATCTCACAAATATTTGCTAACTCAATGTATTTGCTTTTACACTGGAGTAATTTTGTTACACACAGCACAAGGAAACTACATTTCAAATGGTAAACTGAATTTTAAAAAAAGTGAGTGATTTCCTCTTGATTAACATTATAAACTCAGACGTCAGCAGGAATATTAGGCTCTGTCACTTTAAGAGTGAATGCACTGATCTAATACACTGATACTGACACACATTCTCCTCAACTGTGTTTACCTCAACACACACCAAGGAGGGCATCGTGACATTATTCTTGAGTGTATTTGACCATTAATAAGCCGCATAAAGGAGCTGATTCTGCACTTGTACGTCGGATGTGGATTTATTATGTGTGTGATCTTCAGATGGGAGTGGGAAATCTGTGGGAATGAGTGGAATAATGAGCAATCCCGCGCTGAAGTTCAGACCCGGACACACCAACACTGTTTAACCGGAGCGAGTGAGAGGAGGCGGGTGTGTGTGTGGAGAGAGAGCGAGAACGCACATCAGTGTATCCACACTGCAGAAAGGAGAATGGGAATCGTTTCTGATGTTTCAGTATTAATGCATATGGAAATATCAATGTTGTTGTCTCTGAAGCGCAGTAAGAGCTCAGTGCGGCGCTCGCGCACAGAAAGCTGCCTATCAGAGAGTGTGTGATCCTGAATCCAGAGCTCTTGACCAGCTTTATGCCCAGAATGATGTCTAAATGCCCATCTCGCAAGTATCCTCGTAAACACAGTTGGTCATGTGTCATCGGCGTTCTCACGGGTTCACGGTTTGAAGATTGCGCAGAGAGAACTGAAGAGTTTCCTGTTAAACGGTGTGTGTTAGCGGCCCCTAAGTTAATAACTAATGATCGCTGCGACGGAAGTGAATCAATCAAACTAACTTTAGCTGGACAATAACTTTATTCTAGAGCTGCTGTAAAGGCAAAACACTTTACTTTAATTTCCTATTATCAGTGTAAAGCTGCTTTGGAACAATCTACATGGTTAAAAGCGCTGTATAAATGAAGATGACTTGACTTGTCAATGCTGTCCTCACACACTATTGGACAGTCCTGAAGCTGTGATAACGAGAGCGTCGCGCTCCAGTGATCTGCGGTCTGAAAGAAGAGGAGTCATGCAGGACACCAGGCTTATTCTGGACTATATAGGGGAAAACTTATTAAAACTAAAATAATATTTAGCACTGACATAAACACTCACAGCTCGATCTACAGTCAAGCTTGCTGAGGATTCTGGAATCTCAGTCAGATACAGGCTGTTGTAAATGTGTATGAAACATATAAAACTCTATACACACACACACACACACACACACGCACACACGAGTTAAATGAGATGCTTCAACACTCTCCTCCTGCTTTAGCAAAACTAAAACACACTAAGTTTGGGCCTCAGCGACTGCCGTACGCTCGATCTCTCATGAAGCTTCATCATATGAACACTGATCAGGCGTGAAAGCGCAGCACGTGTGTGTGTGTAGAGTTTTATATGTTTCACTCGACTTCACTCGGGCCAGTCTGACCTCAATAAACCCCTAAACACACACCGACTGAGAGAGCCAATCACACTCAGGCTCGAGTCGCAGGATACGCAGGAGAACAGAGACACACTTGTGGGATGATGTGATAAACCGGAGATTAATGTGTCAAATCAATTTCATAATTTTTTTAACCAGACAATAATGAGTGATAGTGAATATCAGTGCTAGTTTAGATCAGTTTAAGGTGTACCGGCTCAACAACACACACTTATATCTGCTGGAGCGCGAGTTTGTGTGTCTGACCTGCATTATTCATAAACTACACACACACACACACACACACACACACACATAAATCTGTCCATTTAAACCCACAACAAACGACAGCATTCAGCAAACCCCTAGGGGGCCAATCCAA
This sequence comes from Leucaspius delineatus, assembly GCA_023718395.1. Lineage (NCBI taxonomy): Eukaryota > Metazoa > Chordata > Actinopteri > Cypriniformes > Leuciscidae > Leucaspius > Leucaspius delineatus. Next base: position 3,570,556 of record CM043367.1, on the reverse strand, counting down.
ACGCTCGTCTGAAGGGGCCAATCAGAGTTCAGCGCTGGCAGACACAGGTCAGTGCAGCCAATCGAATCTGTCGAGATGAGTGATGGGAGAAGGGCCAGCTTAACTCAGTCAAGATAAACACAGGAAACAGGAAGTGGTCACCACTAAGTCGTCATGAAGCAGAAGTTGTGCTGGTCTTTTCTCCTCTATAGTGTCGTATATCCGAGTGAAACGCTTCAGGAACAAGAGCAGATGTGGGCGGGGCTTGATTGTGTCTGTGGGGAATTGATTGGATGGTTGTGGTTTGCTATTGGCTGATCTCATGTGAGTGACAGGTTATAGCTCCGCCCTCGTCATCAGAGAAGAGAAGAGATGCTGCAAGAGGAACTTATTCTGAGTCGAGATTATTAACACTAATGATGATGTGCACCGATAAATCATTTAGGATAAACACTGAAATATTCCATAAAAGCTTTGATTTCCACAAATGAAAAGTAATATGTGTCGACTTTATAAGGCATTTGTAGGTTTTTCCCTTGTGTGTGTAGTTTAGATTGTTCTGTGTTTGATTGATCATCCTGAAACGGCAACGATGGCTCAATCAATGGTGTGAGTCTGGGGGCGGGACTGTCTGATAGATCGACCAATAGGAAACAGGATATATTTGGGAAACCTGCACAAAAAGCTATTTGCAATTCTGTTGTTTAGTTTAGTTGCAAACTTCAGCTTTAAACACACATTTATGTGACCTAGATCATAAATCTCTGCGACATAAAAGCTTTGAATGCAGAATCCATGTACACACACACACACACTCAAACTCACGTACACTCACTCACACTCATGTACACACACTCACATACACACAAACTCACACACGTACACACACTCACACACACACACACAAACTCACACACACACACACACACACACACACACACACACACACACACACACACACACACACACACACACACACACACACACACACACACACACACACACACACACACACACGGCTGCTTCAGAAGTTTGCTCTGGTTAACACTATGGTTTACTGTATTAATGCACATTCAGCAAAACTCACTGGACATTTCACTCCGCAAGTGTCGGAAACATGCAAGAAGCGATGTAATGTGCATGTTCAGAGATAGTGTCAGGTTTGAGTGTGTGTTTCTGAAGTGTGTGATGTGGAGCTCAGCAGCGGGAGTGTGTACGGCACCTGAGGCCGGTGTGATGCTGGCGTTACACTGCTCAGGAGACCTGTGGTTCTCTGATGATCGTCCTGAGGAGAGCGGCTGTCTCTCTCCTGAAGAATAAAGGTGTGTGTACACTGCGTGTGGAGTAAGGCAGGGTTCATCAGCCGTGACAGACTCGGTCCTGTCCGGAGCGTCAGTGATCAGAGGAGCGATTAATGATGTCTGATATCACACGACACCAGCAACCTTTACACACACCAGCAACCTTTACACACACCAGCGCATGAACATGACAGACCATCACACACACTCCACATTACACACTCTGGTGTAGATCACTGACGACAGAGAGAGCAGGCCTCGGTTCATCACGCTGAGCCTGAGAGAAGTGTGTTTGAGTGTGTGTGTGTGTGTGTGTGTGTGTGTGTGTGTGTGTGTGTGTGTGTGTGTGTGTGTGTGTGTGTGTGTGTGTGTGTGTGTGTGCGTGTGAGTGTGTGTGAGTTAGTGAGCATATTTGTGTGTGTGTGAGTGAGTGTGTGTGTGTGTGTGTGTGTGTGTGTGTGTGTGTCTCTGTGTGTGTGTGTGTGTGTGTGTGTGTGTGTGTGTGTGTGTTTGTATGTGCGTGTGTTTGTTTTTGTTTGTGCGTGTGTGTGTGTGTGTGTGTCTCTGTGTGTGTGTGTGTGTGTGTGTGTGTGTGTGTGTGTGTGTGTGTGTGTGTGTTTGTGTTTGTGAGTGAGTGAGTGAGTGAGTGAGTGAGTGAGTGTGAGTGTGAGTGTGAGTGTGTGTGAGTGTGTGCGTGTGTGTGCGAGTGAGAGTGCGTGTGTGTGTGTGTGTGTTCAGAGTTCTCTGTCTCCATCTGGCAGCACTTGCTCATTAATCTTACGCTTCGTTCAAACAATTTAACACATCTAATTGGTTTAAATGCTGAATGTGTTCATTACTGAAAACAGTGTAAATCTGGCCACCGGAGTCACCACTCTCGTTTATACACAACCAGACTAATTATATTATTCTTTATTTCAGATGCTGCAGTAGTGTGTGTGTGTGTGTGTGTGTGTGTGTGTGTGTGTGTGTGTGTGTGTGTGTGTGTGTGAGGGAGTGTGGCTCGTCCGGACACTCATCTGACCACTGGGTAAATCACACACAGATGAAGTCAAGTAAACAGAAAGACATAATGATGTATGAGAGAACAAGTGTTTGTGTGAAGATCGAGAATATAAACATATTCAGGAAAACAAAACCTAAAGTATAACTTGAAACAGCCATAAACAGTGACATAATAATATTTATAATAATAGTTCTGCTTCTGTTATAATTATTGCATCTTTTTTTTTGCAATAACCTTTAATCTGTTAGATTTCTAAATAGACAATAAATTAATAAATTTCATCGATTTCATGAAATCTAAATAGACAATTCTTATGCTTTTTATGGAATGTTGGAATATTTATCCTAAATGATTTATCGCTGCACATCATCATTAGTGTTAATAATCTCGACTCAGAATAAGTTCCTCTTGCAGCATCTCTTCTCTTCTCTGATGACGAGGGTGGAGCTATAACCTGTCACTCACATGAGATCAGCCAATAGCAAACCACAACCATCCAATCAATTCCCCACAGACACAATCAAGCCCCGCCCACATTTGCTCTTGTTCCAGAAGCTTCACTCGTATATATACGACACTATAGAGGAGAAAAGACCAGCACAACTTCTCTTTCAAGACGAGTTTAACACTACATCTGCTTAAAAAAGTCTATCTGTGCAATATTTCTTTCAAATAAATGACACTTTATTTTATATTATATTACGTTAATATATCATAAGATATACATGTGCATAAAATATCTGAACTGGAGGAATCTGGTTGTATTACTACTCTAATATTTTAATACCAGTAATTGTGTAATAAGATGTGAATAGTGTGTGTGCTGTGTAAAGGCACATGTACTGCAGGAGTGTGTGTGTGTGTGTAACATGTGAGGACTGTAATGTGTGTGACGTGTTTTCAGTGAGGGTCTGTTCAGGGAAAAGCAAACATCTAACCCACGCTGCACTTCACTCGCTGTAACCCATCAGCCCGTCTACAGCTCTGAGACGACTCTGCTGTGAACATGAAGGAGCCACTGTTCTCCAGCAGCTCTGCAGGACACACTGGACACACACACACACACACACACACACACACACACACACACACACACACACACACACACACACACACACACAGGGCCAAAAACTGAAATAAATCTGAAAATCATTTTAAAAACACTGGGTTTTTTCTTCAGTTGCCACTGTTATAATCACATATAAACAACTTCTAAAAATTGTGTAATAAGCAAAGTTATGGTAACACTTTATTTTACAGTGTCCTTGCTACATATGTTACATGTACTTACCATAGTAATGACAGTAAATTATGCATAATTACATGCAATTAACCCTAAACCAAAACCTAATCCTTCACTAACTCTATAGTAAGTACATGTTGTTAATTAATATTACTCAGTACTTAAATATATAATTACACTGTAACAATGACACCTTAAAATAAAGTGTAACCAAAGTTACATTACAAGTAATGATGCAAGTAATCATCTCTGTTCAGTTCTTCAGCTGAAACCCTCTTTAGACTACAGTTAAGATGATAACAATACCAGTCCAATTTCACGGTTCTCGGGAACAATTTCAGTGCCATACCAACATTTTGTAATCATTTTGTTTTGAAAATTAAACATTAAAAAAATATAACCAGTTCAGATGAAAGATCTCAAGCTGACTAGCTAAGACGTTACTGTAGTTGTACACATTAATAAACATGATACTTCATTGAGAATAAACTCCAGCTAAACCATAATGAACTGATCTTCACAATAGATAATGCTTTACAGTGAACTCTGTTAGAGAGCGGATTATTATTTATTATTTACTATTATAGAGCCATAAATTGACATATTTTGGTTAAAAATTGCGTGCCTTTTAAGTTGCATGTCCTGTGATGAGTAGCCCATCACATCTTTTGTTGTGCTGACGTGATAAAATGAGAAGACGCGCAGTTTTAAGTTCGAGTGAGCGCTAAAATACGCACAGGGACAGCGAGGATCAGTGAGGATCAGCTTTCTGCGTCAGAAACGCCTGAGAAAACGTAGTTTGACAGAGAAGTTGTGCTGGTCTTTTCTTCTGGAACAAGAACAAATGTGGGCGGGGCTTGATTGTGTCTGTGGGGAATTGATTGGATGGTCGTGGTTTGCTATTGGCTGATCTCATGTGAGTGACAGGTTATAGCTCCGCCCTCGTCATCAGAGAAGAGAAGAGATGCTGCAAGAGGAACTTATTCTGAGTCGAGATTATTAACACTAATGATGTGCACGGATAAATCATTTAGAATAAACACTGAAATGTTCCATAAAAAGCATAAGTGATTTCACTTAAAATCGAACCGATTAAAGGTTACTGACCAGAACGTTTATTATGTTTATAAACGTACGTTTCTTGTTATTACGAGAAAACACGTAGACGAGTAAATGAATGAGCATGCAGGTCCTGTAGAAGAGCAGGAAGGCGGCGTATTTCCAGCACACACCGTGGATCAACTAACACAGATAAACACGTCAGCTGTGTGGACGAACGTATCGTTATCAGTCCTCGTTTTTAATTGATCCTGATATGGATTCTTCATTTTAATTTCTTTTAATTTACTTTATTTGTAGCGCAGTCATCCATAATCACAGTAAGATTTGCACTTAATTGTCACCTTACAGTGCATTTGTTAATTTTAGTAAACAATTAACACAATTTCAGCTTTTAAATTCTGTCAATTTTATCACGACTACAAGCAATAAATGTAGTTTGGCGCTGTTTAATGTGGCCGACAGACAGATCGCTCAATCAGCATTTCCACCTTGGAAGAGCTTGTGAAACAGCTTCAGTCACGTCAATTTTACCTCAGAAAAGCTCATAAACTCAAGCACTATCACATAATCCTCATATTTTTACTTAACCTCTTGTCTACATGAGAAAGAATGGAAGGAGTTAAAATGAAATTCAACACCACCGGTAAAACTGCATGTGAAGAGCTGCCTTTCACCAGATTTACCTCATTACTAATGAAGAAATATAGATGGGTGTGTAAGACATACAGCAACGTTTATAGGAAGCATTAGGCGGAGGTTAAACTCAAGCGATGCTGGCATCTTTATGGCCTGAGACACTGGCCAGATTCTGTGTAAAGAACCATTCTTCATGAGTATGTATTTCTCATGTTGGAAAAGTAATTCAGCTTCTACTTTAAGTGAATCTCAGCTCCCAGGACATCTACAAGATGGATGGAAATGCTGATGCTGTAAAAGGAGAGCAGACGTGACAACACATGGCAAAATTAAAACACGCTTATTCTTTTGAGGCACTTTAAAAATAATTGCCACCTATTTTTTTCCCTTACAGGAGCCAATGACTCATTAACTGATATTTTTTTTGTCTGGAGCCCTGCATAGAGAATCAGGGTAAGAGAAAACCACAAATGCCTGATGATATATTGACTTATAGGGCCCTATCTTGCACCCAGCGCAATTGACTTTGTACAGCGACGCATGTATCATTCCTATTTTGCACCCGACGCACAGCGGACTTTTCCATCCACAGACGCACGTCTGTAAATTAGGGAATGAACTTGCGCTCCCGGGGGCGGTTAAGGGAAAAGAGGAGGCGTGTTCCGGGTCAAACGTTCCCTGGTGCTATTTTGCAGTTTCAGAAAACACTTCCGCCACTGACCAGGAGAAACCTCGTCTAAAGTCAGTGGAGCGTTGCGCATGTTATTCATATGCTATTTTAAGGGCGCATACTTGGCCATAATGTAGCGTGTGCACAACGCACACACACTTTGCTTATCTCATCTACACAGACACAGCAGTTCTCCTTTTTAGAAACCATACATTATTACAAGGAAAAATATTAACACACAAGGGAAATCATTGTGGTGTCCATGAAGATGTGAAAAAATAGGCATAAATCTAGCTTGCACATTTACCCAAATTATCATACGCCTGTTTAACCGAAGCTAATTTGTGTGTGTTTCTCCATCCCCAATGTCACTTCTGTGTGTTTTACGGCCCTGACGAGAACGTTGCTCTCCTCGGCTGTGACCCGCTCCTGGCAAATCCGCCGTTATAATAGCAATCCGCCATGGAACAAGCGCGCCTGCTCTTAAAGGGAATGTGAGATGACCCTCTGATTGGTTTATTTCACGTTACACCCAAACCACACCTATGAGTAATGAAGCGACTTCAGACCAGCACATTTTAGATCCGCCCACAAAGTTACTTGCGTTTCGAGCTTGATACTTGCGTTTCAGATCGTTAAAATAGGGCCCATACTCAATGTATATCCATGTATTGAAACAAATATCCTGTACATTTTCCATTAACAGTGCTGTCAGCAGATTGACACGCTTATCACCCAATGCCAATAACCTCAAAATAAATACTGGTACATTAATGTGGCCGACTGATATACTCAGCACTGGAATAGTGTGCGTACCGAGACAGGGGCGTATTGTGTGCAGCTCTATAAAGAGAAAGTAATACGAGTCCCATGACCCAAAGCCCAGAGAAAGTGAACTGAGATTCTTTGACTAGCCAATATTGCGCTTTCAGTGACGGACTGAGACAGGGGCGTCTTTGTCTCCACGATGATACTGATACACCCACAGGACAGTCAATCAGATCGATGCTTATCAACAAGCAACCAATCAGATCATGTGCACAGTCACCAAATGAAGCCAATGAGAAAGATGCTAATCCTCATACAGACGCAGACTCTCTCAGAAAGGCTAAGAATAACTCCACTGTGTCCATCCTACATGCGAGAGTAGAGTTACACACACACACTATACTTCAGGACAAATCATCCAACAAATGGGTGTGATGTAATGTAGAACAAAATCTGGCTGAAACGAAGTACATTTGGAGTTTGTTTTGGTTTTTTGAAACAACTGTGTGTCTCAAAGCTGCACAGATGGTCTAATATTTCTGGAGGAGTTTTGAAGAGCATTCACCAGTTAACATTACTCAATCCGTCAGGCAACACAACAGGACCGTTTGTGATGGCTCTTTTCAGCTGAAGAAAAGCACTTTCTAAATATACTGTATAAACCTAAAAGCACTGAACGTAACTAGAAACACAAACAAGTATGAGACAAAAGTAGTTTGAAAAGTAGTAGTTTTCCCGACATCAAGAAATGTTATGGAATATTAATAAAACAACTTTTTATTCTTACGGCTCATGAGACTTAAATCAGTGTAGTTTCAGTCTGGTTTATATAATATTTAAATAAAATAAAAAAAAAACAGTGAGGAGTTTAACTTGATTAAAAAACAAAACAAAAAATACTAAAAGAATTGTTATTGGAATAAATTCCATTCAAGTTCCATCGTGATCCTCAGACATTATTTTAGTGTGTGTATGACTGCAAATTGAGACACAGCCTTTAAAACCAATCAGTAATTTGATAACCTCACATTTGGTGGAAACCTCCTTCCATGAAACCGTTGATGTTCAGAAATCTAACGATAACACCCACACAGAATGCTTTATCAGAGTCACGATTCCCGTCTCGTGTTTATTTATTGACTGTTTGATAGTTTTGTTCCCTTTTTTCCTGTGTTCTGACTTGATGTGTTTAGTTCCTGTTTCCTTTGTTTCATTGCCTGCCTTCTTAGTGTAATAGTTACCTTAAGGGCCGTACACACCGGGACGAATATCGGCGCACGTTATTCACCAGCGTTTTTCAACACGTTTTTTGTGTTCACATCCAAGCGATTTTCGCTGACGATAAGCCGAGTGAACATGCAAATTCATTCCCTGACATTAGATGGCGCTTAATGTAAAACAGAAACCACTCCATAACAGTTCTCTTTTATCAAGATTTTTGCAGTCGCTGTCACGTTTGTCATATATAGTTCTTTATGTTCCGACACCAACGAGACCAGCAGCTCTACATTCATCTTGCCTTGCATCTTCCTCGTCTTATTTCTTCCCGGCAGTGTAGACGCTACTCGGCATATATCTTCTTCGCCGTTACGTATGTGTGCTCGGCAAGCCCGTTTTGTGTTTGAGCGCCCCAAGTTGTGTTTTACTGTAACTTCAGAAGCTCCAGACACGTGAGCAAATTAGCACCAATCTCATTGGTCGGATAGTTTTTGACACGGCGCGTCAAACCAAAAAAAACGAACCCGAGGCGTTTTTTAAAAAATTACGCTTTTACGCGTGCCGTTTTTCGCGTCGGTGTGCACACTCACATTGGCGCCCTTTGTTTAGTCACGAGGCGTTAAACGTCGGCAAATATCGCGCGCGAAATTCGTCCCGGTGTGTACAGGCCTTTAAGCTGAATCTGGAATCGCCCCCTAAACCCTACGTGAGTCTACTAATACGCTTCCCTTGAAGGAGTGAATGAAAAGGAGTGGGTGAATTCAGGCAATCGTTAAGCGTACATCGGTTGTACACTCGTTGTTGCAGTGCATTGTGGGATTGAATAAGTGTACTTCATAACATCCACTAGGGTTTCGGACACCTCTACAAATGCCCTATTTAAGGGTATAGGGATGATTTTGGATTCAGCCGTAATTTGTTCGCATTGCTTCACTTGTGCCTCGTTAGCCCTCGTTATCTTAAGTATTTATACTTAATTTAATTAATCAATCAACAATACTATTGATCAGCATTACCAAACCTGGACGTTTTACACCAGAAACAAACACTGATGTACTATTTTATTTAATACTGTGAAGCTGCTTTGATACAATCTGTATTGTGAAAAGCGCTATATAAATAAAGTTGACTTGACTTGACTTGATTTAAAACCCAGTGTTTTCCCATGTTCTTTGGTGGACGTCTCAGTTCTGTTCCCTGTTCTTGGCTGTGTGTGTTTTTGTTTACAATAACAGCTGAGCAGATTAATGAGGAAAAGGCACAGTTATAAGACTATTTGAGGACAAAAACAAACCGGAGACGTTATACAGCATCACTAAATCGGTCAGATGACGTAGGGAGCTCAGAAGCGCAGAGCCCAATGAAAGCAGTGTCCTTCACATGACACACACACACACACACCATTAACCTCCATATTCCTCCAACACACACGGATCATAATGAAATCCCTCCGTCTCCAGACAGACGAGCTGCAGGTCAAGGAGATCTAAACCCACCCCAAGGCTTTCCTTAATCATTCCCAATGGTTCCCGGTGCCCGTTCCCAGGTCTGGAGAGGAACACCAGTGCTAACATTACCAGAGGTCTGATGGGAAGAAAAAGTGCTGTATGCGTCCCAATTCGCATACTACCCGTCCTAAATATTATTCAAAAATAGAATTATTACGTCCCAAATCGTAGTATGAGTATTCCGGAGATACCCGGATGGTCTACTATTTCCAGTCAGAATGCGAAGTGCAGATCCGTGAACACACTAATGGCTAATATTGCAAACAACCCATTGTGTGTTGGACGAGGATTCGATTAGAACTACAAACACAAGTAAAAAGTGTTAAAAACTACAGACATGGAGGATGTGCGAGTCCGGCGGTTATGTAGAGTTGTTTAGATAAAGGGGTTTGAGTGATTAATTATCAGTATCTAACCTGAAATTTTTTATTTATTTATTCAATGTTGTCCAAATTATATTTCATCTGCACCAGCATTGTGAACTTTTGTAAAGATATGTTTAGCCATTAACTTTTAAATGCATCATTATACTCAAATTGCAAACACATGAGGACAGTCCCCGCATGAAAGACCCACGACTGGCAGATCAACGTGATACAGCATTTCTCTCCGAAACAGTAGGAAATTAAATCAGATTGAATGGAGGATTTTAGCTGTGATGAGATGATTGACAGGTCAGTTTACAGTGACAGGATGCACGTAACTAAGCGACAGAGCTGTCCGTTAAAGATGACGAAGTAGTATGTCCCAAAGCTTGTCTACTCTTTTGCTACACACTCAAAAGTATTTACTTTTCTTCACAAATAGAGTCCACACTTTTAGGGCGTAGTATAAGTAGGCGAATTGGGATGCAGCAAAACATCCAATCACTGGAACATCCAATCACTCCGAGTCTGGAACGAGGGAACGAAATTCCAATCACTCCAAGTCTGGAACAGGGAACGAGGGAACGAGATCCCAATCACTCCGAGTTTGGAGCAGGGAACGAGGGAATGAGATCCCAATCAATCCAAGTCTGGAACAGGGAACGAGGGAACGAAATCCCAATCACTCCGAGTCTGGAACGAGGGAACGAAATCCCAATCACTCCAAGTTTGGAACAGGGAACAAGGGAACAAAATCCCAATCACTCCAAGTCTGGAACAGGGAACAAGGGAACAAAATCCCAATCACTCCAAGTTTGGAACAGGGAACAAGGGAACAAAATCCCAATCACTCCAAGTCTGGAACAGGGAACGAGGGAACGAAATCCCAATCACTCCAAGTCTGGAACAGGGAACAAGGGAACAAAATCCCAATCACTCCGGGTCTGGAACAAAGGAATGAAATCCCAATCACTCCCAGTCTGGAGCAGGGAACGAAATCCCAATCACTCCAAGTCTGGAGCAGGGTACAAGGGAACAAAATCCCAATCACTCCGAGTCTGGAACGAAGGAATGAAATCCCAATCACTTCAAGTCTGGAACGAGGGAATGAAATCCCAATCACTCCAAGTCTGGAACCGGGAATGAGGGAACAAAATCCCAATCACTCCGAGTCTGGAACGAGGGAATGAAATCCCAATCACTCCGAGTCTGGAGCAGGGAACAAGGGAACGCGATGAGGCTGTTAGGGCCGGAGCGAGCGAGAGAGATAAATGTAGTGTGTAATGGGGAGAGAGAGAGAGAGAGAAGCAGGTATTCCTGCAGATTGATTCCTCCGCCTCTTGTGAAGCTGGTTTATTGTGATAAATGAAAGTGAAAATGCAGAGAAAGCTAATGGCTTGATCAGTGTGAAAACACTATAAAACGGAGTGGGCACAGTGGCTTCAACTGAAGAACCCAATAATTGACCGTTCGCAAAAGCCACGCCCCCTAGTTATTGTTACTACGCCCGTCAAACAATTGAGAACCAGACATAGCCATGACAGGGTTGAGCTCCATACCTATTGGTATAAGTGATTGGTTTTGGAGTAATGCAGAAGACATATCCTCCGGGGCACGACAGAAAGGGCTGCAATCTAGTTTAGGTTACAAAGATTCAGTTTCTACCTGTTCTATCAGAGGTATGATAGGTTAGCTAAGCTAAGGATGACGACCAACCTAAACAAGTAATGTTATTAGCCTACGGTTTCCCCACCTCTTTTACCTTTAACCTTTCATCATCGCATATGTTCTACGTGTCTTTAAACATTTCATACTGCACTCGCTCGCTCGTGTCCTATTCGCTTTGGACGCGCGAATGGATTCAAAATGTTCAAGCGTCGAACTAGACGTGATACACACGAATTTGACGCTCTATTCGCGTTTGGTGTGAATGCAGCATAATGAGATTGGACAAGATTGCAATGCTGTTATGTGTGTGTGTGTGTGTGTGTGTGTGTGTGTGTGTGTGTGTGTGTGTGTGTGTGTCAGAGAGAGAGAGAGGGGCACGGGCGCGATCGAACAGTGGAAACATAAAAATAAATACTCCGTCATTTTATTCATACAGAACATCATTAAATCTGCAAAGTGTTGTAAGAGTAACTTACTTAAACTACTTATTGATAACTGATATGCTAAGTTAGCTCGCTAGCTTTACTTACAGCAGACATATGTATGCTTATTAATCTTCGAGGCATTTAGCTGTGAGTGAGGTCTCCCACACTGCTTAATCCATTGTCGGCATCTTTCCGCTTGGGTCTTGGGCTTTGGAAAGGCAAAAAAAAACGACCCCTCCCTCTAAACTTTTGGGGTACCTGGGTCAGACTTGCAGGTGCCATAGGCGCATCGTTTCACCATGTGCTGAAATCGCAATGTTTGACGGAGGTCCTTCTCCTTAGTTACAGTTGCTGAGCTAGGATTGGACGAGGACCGTTCGAGGGCGGGGTTTTGAGAACGGTCAATTGCGGTGAATTTCACTGCGTTTCTGAAATGCAGATTAAGCGGTTCTGCTTCTGATCTCATTAAAAGGATAATTTACACTTTTCTACTCTTTTCCAAAGACAGCACTGAGGCTATTAGGATCCGACATGACAAAAAGCCTTAACTTTGTTGGAAAATAAGCTAATATATGCATTAGTCTTTATGCCACAAGATAAAAGTATGGATTGTGAGGCCATGTCTGATTTACAGAACTGCAGCTCTGAATGTTTTATTACTCACCAAATGAAAAGTTAAATGGTCCAAAAAAGAAAAGAAAATGCCCACAATGGTCAGAAGTGAAAGACAGTCTGTCTGAAGAAAGACATTATACAGTAGCTGCTCTATTACAGAACCAATGGATGCCGCCATTAGCTGCGTTTCCATTCGAAGCTGTGAATTTAACTTGTGCGCAAAATTGAAATTTGGCATAAAGCATCTGTGAATAAAGCAGTGTTTCCATTGCATGTGATCCGAGAACAAAATCATCACTTCCTGGGAAACTGGTGCATTATATCAGTAATAAAACTAAGTTTCTGCGATCTGGCTCTTTTCCCTCCATCATAAATGAGTGTGTCTCCGAGCGTCAGGCGAAACACAGTAACCGCTGTCATGCTCTCTAGCGTTCGGATGCTGGTGTTCGGGAACACACTCGTGTGAGACGCTTCTGGAGGGAATTAAACCAAATCATTCAACTGACTCGTTTCAGAAACACCAAACCAACATTTGAGATGCTGCGACGCCATTGGTCCACTGGTTAGTCCAGTTATCCAATCACAGCCTCTGCAGAGTCACATGAGGAAGTCACACTTATCAGATAAAAAACAATTTGCCTCAATTGAGCGCGCTCATCTTTCCACTCAGTGTTTTTTATGTCATATCCTAAAATGTGCATAAAAATAGGCGGATGGAAACAGAGCTGGAGTGTAGTCATGCGGTGACCCTGAAGATCATGAAGTAAAGTGCTAAACATAGAGCGCTGCAGGGATGACGTGACTTCACAGGCCAGAATCAGCCCGGTTCAGTCGGCAAACACCAGGAGGATTTTCCCACTGACTTCTGGATTACTGCCGGAAATAAACTCCGTGACCAGATCGTGTGCGTTCTGTTCATCACGAAATTCTTCACAAATGAACAAAGCCACATTTGCATGACCACAAAATCTTTTTTTATAATAAAGAGCTTGAATCTTTATTTTAAAGTCCCCCTGTGGTGAAAATCCAGCTTTTAATGTTGTTTATGTGTCTATGTGGTGTTTTTAATCTGCTTTAAGACAAACCATGTGTAAATTCATTAGTCGACAGCACAGCTCTGTAGTTTCATTTAGCAACCACTTATTTCAAGACACATAAAAACACTTCAAAACAATCACAAGGGGGTTCACAGGTGTATTTTATGACATAATAAAGGCCCGTTCACACCAAGGACAATAACTAATGCTAGTCACTACGCCCGACCGATATATCGGCGGGCCGATATTAGGCATTTTCCAAACTATCGGTATCGGCATTTATAATGGCCGATAAATGAATATTTAAAAAATAAAATAAAAGTGGACGAAACACCCTTCAACCATGTTATGAGTGTTAGCGCTGCATAGTTTGTCCACCAGAGGGCACTATACAAGGAAGATCGCTAACATCAATGAGCTTGGAAATCACAACGGACTTATTCTGCCTAAATAAAGTAATGATTACTGTATTACTAGCATATCTGTAGTTCCAGTCTCTGCATTGTAAAATGTAAGTTAGGCACGCGAGGAGTGAACATTTAGACAGAGAGAAAAAGTATCAAACATAGTCTGTGCATAAAAGTTAGCTTTTCTTTTACACGTGTGTGAAATCCAAGTGAGCGTTGCTGACTTCGTTTAGCCGCAGCATTAACGAGTCACATGATGTATTTAGTGCATCACTAAGTAGTAGATTTTAGAAGGCAGGCAGCAAATGATGATTGAAAATGGTTTGTTGTAGCTTGATGGAATAGATGGATAGAATTAAAAGAGTGCAGGTAAAGGGATAAGCAAGTTGACATTGTAATTAGCTTATAACATTGACATTTGTTCAACTTTGTTCAACAACTTTTATCAAAAGCGACTTACATTGCATTTCAAGGTACACATTTACAATATTATCAGTTCTTCACACACACACACACACACACACACACACACACACACACACACACACACACACACATACATTATTACATAATTGAATTATTACTGTCAATATTAATAATAATAGTTGACTTTTTTTGTTCAAAGGACTTTAAGTTTCATATCTTAAGTTTGTATTTTTATACATTATATTTATCAGAACTTTAATATATTCTGTTCTGTTGTGACAATAATACAAACAAGTTTATTTTTAAACTGCATTATCATATTATTTTAGTAAGGCTGAGGACTCTTAAATAACGACAGATAACTAATTTTAAGGAAATCTGTTCATGTTTTATTATGCGTTTCTGGATTTTTTTTTAAATATATATCGGCCGATATATCGGAATATCGGATTTTTAAATCACCAAATATTTGTATCGGTATCGGCCTTAAAAATCCTTTATCGGTCGGGCTTGACTAGTTACACCACAACTAAAACTGCAAAGAGGAACGATAACATAAGAATCAGTTTCAGAAGGATTTATCCAGCCGATGAACAATACAACACTGACAGCCAATCAGAGTCCATCACAGCATTTAAAGTGACAGACGACAAAACTGCAGCGCTGGTGTGAATACTAATATAGTTATCTTTACAGTTATCATTCTGTATGTTGCTCACCACAACATACAATTTGTGTTCACCACAGCCTTATTTCTGGCATTTACCCGAAAACCCAATGGCTTCAGGACGATGGAAACCAGAAGTGCTAACACACGTATAAAACATGTTCACTGACACACACGACAGCCGGCATTATCAGGAAGTGTGTGTGAGCGTACAGCAGTATATCAGCTTCCGCCACGCCTGAAGCCACAGAAACCCTTGTGTTCGGCGAGTGTGAGAGAGCACAGTTATGTTTCCGTTCGGCTGTGTGTTTGGCCACACACTGGAGACAGAACACGTCGATGTTGTGTACCGTTGTGCACATGTTTGTTATGTGGCATACTCCGTGCGGGCGAGCAGCCCAGAACTCATTTACAGCACATTTGAGCTCACATCAGTGGATCCGGCAGACGGCTGACGAGCACGAGCACGAGCGCACCGCCAACATCATCATCATCAGATGACCAGAACACACACACACACACACCAGACACTGTACAGTGAGAGCATACTGTAGTGATGGACTGATGACGGTGTTGAGCTGCCTGTACAGTACTGACGTCCAGCCTGGGAAAACTCTCAATCTCACCTTTTATTCAAATATTATTACAGGTTTTGTAATCATATCGCTTAGTTGCGCTTGGAGTCGACTGTTTTATTTGTTATAATAAATGCAACATAATTTTTGTCCAGGCTGTCATACAAAGAAATGATGGAAACACTTTACAATAGAAGCAGAAATAAAAACTAAAACTTCTGCAGCATTTATTAATCTTAGTTAATATTAATTTCAACATTTACTAATACATTATTAAATCAAAGGTTGTATTTGTTAACATTAGTTAATGCACTGTGAGGTAACTGTAATGAACAGCTGGATTATTATTAACTAACACTAACAAGGATGAATAAATACAGTAACAAATGTATTGCTCATTGTTAGTGCATGTAGGTTAATACATTAACTAATGTTAACTAATGAACCTTATTATAAAGTGTTACCAAAATTATGAACACATGCACAAACAAGAGAGAACCAAGCAAATATTAATAACTCATAATGCTGTAGTCGATGTATGCTTTTCTCCTGTCAGCTTCACGTTTTTCCTGTAGTTGTAGTTTGCCTTTTTAATTTTGTTAGATAAATACCTTAAACAAGTTTTAGTGCTTTAATCTTCCCTCATATTTAAAACATTTTAAAAAAATCATACAATATTTTGCTTATATGTTGATGTTTAATCAAACTTGTAGGGTCATCAGAAACAAATATCCCCTTTTGGCCACTACTGTATATATTTTACAGCTCAAAATGACATGTATATGATAAAATGATGTGTTGTTGAAGTAATAGTGCCACTTGTCATTTACCATGACACCCTCATCTCATTCCAAACCGGCATGAAAACAGTATTTTACAGTAAAATTACATGTACAGTATATGTGTCGTAAAATCTAACAATTCTTTCACAGAATATGATCGGGAAACCAATTACTGTTCCACCGTTATATTAAAGTTACTGACATGAAGAGTGTGTGTAGGTGTGAATCTGAAGGAACAGATGGCTGGGACTGCAGGAGTCAAACCATCTATAACACACTCCCTCAGGATACACACACACACACACTCCTCAGGATACACAAACACACAAACACACACACACGTCCCTGAGTATGGGAGTGTGTGTGTGTGTGTGTATGTGTGTGTGTGTGTGTGTGTGTGTGTATAGGAGAGTGAGTGTATGGGTGTGTGCGTGTGTGTGCGAGTGAGTGAGAGAGAGAGTGTGTGTGCAAGTGAGTGAGAGAGAGTGTATGAGTGTGTGTGTGTGTGTGTGTGTGTGTGAGTGAGTGTGAGTGAATGAGAAAGAGAGAGAGAGAGAGAGAGAGAGAGAGAGAGAGAGAGAGAGAGAGAGAGAGAGAGAGAGAGAGAGTGAGTGAGTGAGTGAGTGAGTGAGTGAGTGAGTGAGTGAGTGTGTGTGTCTCTGTGCGTGCGCGTGAGTGCATACATGTGTAAATACACTAAGATTTTTTTTTAAATACACAGACATCAAGAATCCGCATATGAATATCATCAATGGTGACATGGTTCATGCCGTAATCGATGCTGGGAGTCATGAGTGTTATACTATGGTGGCTCCCAGGATGCATTGCGGCATGAAGCACGTCACCATTGTTGAGATTCATATGCAGATTCTTGATGTCTGTGTGTTTCTACGAAAATCCTATAATCCTATAATGTATTTAAAAATCAAAATTCAGAATGTCTGATTTTGCCACAAAATGATACTGGTGAAAATCTTCAATATCAAATACGTTTCGGTCAGTTAAAAGACTAAGCAATTATTTTTTTTCACAATGACTAAAACTTTATTATCTGATCGCCTTTCTTTATGGTTTTTTCAATTTACGTGCTTTTGCAAAAACTACAAACTGACATAAAAGCACGAGTCAAACTGGCCAACTAAAGAAACACTGATCACCATAATGGTGACCACACATTATCAATAAACCACTAACATCTAAACTTCTGTTCAGTCAGTCTGGTTAGTAATAAGAGAGGTTTATTGTCTTCTCTGCTGATTTCATCTAAGGCGGGGCTGAAGTCAGGTGTAGTTCTTATAAAGAAAAATAAAGAGTTCTTAATTCATCTTTGACGTCTGTCTGTTATTCAGATATTGTGTTTAAATTTTACTCATTTTAAATGGTTGACTTTTAAGAAATGAATTTGATTCATTCTAACTCAATTCTTATTTATTAAATTGAATTAATAATATTGCTTGTAATCTGTTGCCACAATTTTATTGAGTAGATATAGCGTATTATTTTTTACAGTGATAATGTTTCAGTTCCCAATAAAAGCAACCAGCTTTAAACTAAAGAAAAATGAGAAATGTGTCAATACTTTGGCAACTAGCTGAAAAAAAGTGTTTATTTATTTATTATTCCATTTCAGTTAGCATTATTTTTATTTCAAGTAACATAAATGCATACGAGGACACTGATATACAAGGACACACACACACACACACACACACACACACACACACACACACACACACACTCTGAGATGAGTGAACCAGCAGATGTTCATCAGCTTCATTGATCCGGGTCTGTGGTTATGAGTGACCGATGAAGTCTATCACAGCACAAGAGGACAGACACGGCTCTGGTCATGAGACACTATACAATCATTTAAATATCATACGACAATCATTGGAAGACACAGGATAAAATGTAAATGGGTCAATAATAAAACATAAGAGTGTCCATGATTAAGAAAAGAAAAAAAAAATCTTTTAAAATGCGCTTCTTGGAAATGTGCTCTTTGTATTGATGTTTTTTTCATATGGCTTTGAAAATCTTGAGCATTTTTAAAAAGGGTTTATATTTAGGGTGTTCACACACTTCTAGTTCGGGTCCGGGACAAAAAAAGGAAAATTATACATTCAGTCCTGATTCATTTAGTATTCATTTTTAACACAAAGCCTAAATATGCAGAATAAAAGGCATAAGGATAAAGTCACAATCTGATTGGACAGCTTTTATGACGTATATTTTGCTACAGAAACGTTCCCAAACAAAGCAGTGTTCTGGGATAAATGCGCTCACTGTATGTGTGTAGCCACATATGATGGGCTTCTGACCAGCTGAGGACTCATGAAGAGCTTATAAAGTGTCTAAAGGAGTCAAAACAGCGTCAGAAATCCCTCCGTCACGCACACACACATCCAACCAAACCTGCCGAGTGTCAACACAGCCTTAATGACCCAAAAATGTACAAATATATTTCCTTTCACCTTTAATAAATACAAGTGTACACAGTGTAGTCTTTATTTTCACAATCTTTAAAGGTGCAGTGTGTGATGTTTAGCAGCCCTAGTGGTGAGGTTGCGAATTGCAGCCAACAGAAGTTGCGGTGGCCGACAGGAAGTGATGTCGTCGTCTGAGACAGCAGAGAGTAGCCAGTTCAGCAATGAGGTTTCCTTACAAAGATTAATTAAGAAATTAGGTTTACTTGATTCAGTAAAACAATATGTTATTGTGAGGATTATTTTCACCTGTTCATCATCGTGTCAGTGTTTTATTCGCTGACTTTAGCTATAGCTTCTTTACACCAAGAACAACAGTGACGAAACGCGTTTGTCCATTCAGGGCCACTGTAGAAACATGTCGATGGTGTGTGTAGAGAGAAACGCCTCATTCTAAGCTAATAAAAACATACACCACTGAAAACACAGTTATGTATATATTGCATTTCTGTCTACAGATCCTCCTAAATATTACACAATGCACTTTTAAATATAATTTTGAAAGTAAAAGTTTTTCGTTGTTGTTTTGTTTTTTTGCAAATATCGCTTTTGCTGACGTTTTTTCCAGGTGTTGTACCTTGTGAAAATAAATATGAATCAGAGCCAATAGAAAAAAATAAAAAAGCTTTGTAATGGAATCAAAGTAAGAGCAAATATTTACACCAAGGATGAGAATCATAACTAACTATACTATTCTTTTAGAATTTAAATGATTATTGAAACTTCAGGCAAGTTACAACTATAACGATACGACACACAGGAACAATATCGCTGGAATATCACTTCCAGAACAGTTTTTCTCCAGCTGATAAACACTGACAGCCAATCAGAATCCAGCATGCTTTACAGCGTTTGAGCATTTAAAGTGACAGACGACAAAACTGCAGCGCTCTTTTAATAAACAGTACATTATCACTCGCTGGTGTGAACACTAATATATAGAGGGGTGTAACAATACATCAATATGGATCGATCAAACCTCTAATGATACGATGCCACACGATATGAGGCACCTTAATCTGGACACTCTCCACGCAACGTCCGGCTACGCATTTCAGCCAAAGCGCGCATTTTCGTTTCCTCAGCAATCAGCATACGGTCAACTGGTGGAGTCCATCTTTGCTAAAAAACAAACTTATAAAAAACATACTTTCAATGAACTTTAATTTAGTAAGTTACCTGTATTTTTTGAGTAATTTTTACTTAAAACAACCCAGCTATAGTTTGATTGATATTATTTGGAATGCACAATAAAAAAAAAAACTTAATTTATGAAAATGAACAAGAACGGAGTTATCCAGTTTTGCCAATTGACTCTTCTGCTGTAAATGTCCCAATTGGGAGAGGGCATGCAATTTTCAAAGAGTTTAATTAAACGCTAATGTTATATATTTTGGTTGCATTTGTGAGTTCATAAAAATGTAACTGGTTGTGTAAACTTGACACATAACATATAAATAGCGCTAAATTAATCGATATAGCCCTGAATCGAAACGTAATCGTATCACAGAATTTAAGGTATCAGCAAATATCGTACCGCTGGCTGAAGCGATATCATATCGTATTGTGATGAACTCCGATTTACACCCCTAATATCATTCTTAGTCTGAATTTCAACATTATTCAGCAGCCTCTCTCTCTCTCTCTCTCTCTCTCTCTCTCTCTGTCTCTCTCTCTCTCTCTCTCTCTCTCTCTCTCTCTCTGTCTCTCTCTCTCTCTCTGTCTCTCTCTCTCTGTCTCTCTCTCTCTCTCTGTCTCTCTCTCTCTCTCTCAGTTGTGTGGGTGTCAGAGTCTGAATCAAAGGTCCGGGTCTCTAATGCTGCATGACAGAGAAATCGAGAGTGAACTCTGAGAGGGTCGCGGGAGCAATGCCTAATGGGTAAATCTGTCCTTCCTGGCCTTGGTGCACTCTGGGTAAACATGACCTCTCCTGACAGACCTCAAGCACAGAGCGCAAGCAAACAAATGAGATAGAAGGATGATGGACAGGAATAAAAGAGAAACTCGCTGGCAGAAGTGCGATGGCCTCCACGAGAGGTTAAACTCTGAAGCGAACACTCACAACCACGCAAACACTGAGCGAGAGCAGATCTCTGACAAACTGGCCATATCACTCCTCCAGAGAACACGAAACTCAACTACAGCTGCATCTCTTGATGAGACACAACGTGTTTACAGCATTCACACACACAGCAGAACACCATCCTTTCAGAGTTCGGGGTCAGTGAGAAATGAGTCTCTTCTGCTCATCAACGCTGCGTTTATTTATTCAAAAATAGAAAAATATTATTATTGTAATGTAAATCAGCTGTTCTCTATGTGAATATATAGTAAAGTGTAATGTATTCCTGCGATCGAAGCTGAATGTTCAGCATCATTACTCCAGTCTTCAGTGTCACATGATCCTTCAGAAATCACTCTAATATGAGGATTTGAGAAACTTTGGAGAAATATGACTTACAAATTTGCAAAGTGCAAAGATATCTGACCAATAGCGTATCTAAGCTTCACAGATCGACCACTAGGTTCTGTGTGGGTCTGAACTCATTTAACGGCTCAAAGTCCAGTGTGATGCGGATTAACAAACCAGAGACACGTCACATGCTGACCTCCTGATGACTAACTAGTGACTGAGAGGACCACACACACACACACACACACACACACACACACACACACACACACAAGGACTGTGCAACGATTAATCGCGTTTAATCGCATCCAAAATAAAAGTTTGTGTTTGCATAATATGTGTGTGTACTGTGTAAAATTATTTTCAATATATAAATACACAGTGTAAACATTTAAAGGGTTACTTCAGGATTTAGCATTAAGCTTTGTATTAGTAGAAAACCTGTAGTATTTTCGAATTACCATGCTTTCCCCCCTCATATCCCCCTGAGAGGAGAGATTTATGTATTTTTTGTCTGGAAAAAATCCTCCGATGACGCAAAAATCGTCATTTTGCGTCATCGGAGGATTTTCTGTCCAGAGGCTAAAGACTACAGCCAGTAGATGGCGTTGTTCCGCATGTTTACAACCCGCCCATACAGGGTGGGATCTCACTCACAGAATGTACACAGTATCAGCCGTCTTTCTTTGGAAGCTAAGCTAGCATGCTCTTGTTCTGTGGAGAAAGCTGAATAATAGGAGAAAGCTGAGTAAGTAACCATCCTCCTTTTCCCGGACTTGTCCGGCGGGCGAGATCGTTCAAAATGTCCGGGATTCGGCTTTTGCTTTCTGTGGTCGCCATTAATTGTTTACATGAACACCTCTTGTTTCAATCTAACTGAATTCATTCCGATTGGTGGATCTGAATGTAGTGTTTACATGAACGCTAAACAAGTGATCGGTTGATGTGCGTTTTACCATTGCTGAGAAAATTCCCGCTCCTCCGTGAGAGATGCGATACCCGGCGCGTCTCAGTAATGACGCCACCGGCCTCGCGCCGTTCTCCCGCGGCCGTCAGCCTCGTCCTGCTCGCCACAGTAAACATGATGAATGGCGACTGTAGAACGCAAAAGCCGAATCCCGGACATTTTGGGCGATATCTAAATCCCTGGCAAACTCATCACGTAGGCTAGCTTTGTTGTTTTCAACTGCGCACTCTTACCGGTAGGCGTGGCCTCCTAAGGCAGCGAAGCAAGTGCATTCTGGGAGTTGTTGTCTTTCATCCACATAAGCAAAAAATACATTTTCTGGCTTTTCTCAGTCTAGAAAGCTCCAAATTAAAAAATTTCTTCACATTTCTTCTACTTAAATAACCTATTTTAAATACACATTCGTCTTCCCAGAGGTGAAGTATCCCTTTAAGAAAAATGTGCCATTTATTTAAGCAATAAGCCCCTTGAACAGCTCAGGGGCGTTGTTAGACACTGATGTAACGCGGTCACAGGTGTGTGTTTGTGGAGTAACACTAATGTAACGCGCTCACAGGTGTGTGTGCGTGCGTGTGTGTGTGTGTGTGTGGAGTAACACTAATGTAATGCGCTCACAGGTGTGTGTGCGTGTGTGTGTGTGTGTGTGTGTGTGTGTGTGTGTGGAGTAACACTAATGTAATGCGGTCACAGGTGGGTTTGTGGAAACATGAAATAATATAAATTCTGAAATATATATACATGCAAACATTTCTTAAATATATACATGCATGTGTTTGTATTTATAAATACAATTATGCACAGTACACACACATATATTATGTAAACAGTAAACAAACTTTAATTATGGATGCATGCGATTAATCGTTGCACAGCCCTAACACACACACACACACACACACACACACACACTTGTTCATAGATTTCTAGTGTTTCATATGAGTCTATAATAATTAGCCTACTAGACTAACTCAAAACAAACATATTCTCTCACTTTTAAATGGGAAAAAGCTTTATAAATATTGCATATTAGTATTTAGACCACTTCATCTATGAATTTAGTTTTATATTTCGGGACATCCCCAAAGGCTGCTTTCCATCATATTTAACAAACTTTAGGGCAGTGTTTGAGAGCAGCTGGCTGGGATATGATGATGACGATGACGATGATGATGATGATGACGATGATGATAACTGTGGCGGCGACGACGATGACAATGATGACAACGATGACGATGATGATGATGATGATGACTGCGGCGGCGACGACGACGATGATGACAACGATGACGACGATGATTTCTCCAGCTATGGTGGTTCAGTGTATTAGTGCAGGTCTGTCAGGTCTCGTCTTCATTCTTCATCAGGCCCTCAGCAGTGTGTGCAGTGTGTGCAGTGTGTGAATGTGACTGAGACCGTGACTTTACACACAATACACAGGCTTATGGCCCTCCTCTCTCTCTGACCCAGAACATCCACCCTTCACAGTGAGCCGATCCACACAAAACCTCCTTTCTCCACTGTACCGGGAGAAGCTCTCCAGACATTAATGCTCTATTAGTACTGACCCTCATATCTTATTTTAGCGACAAAATACTACCATTATTTACTTTAATATTCCAAAAAATGTTTTATTCTTTCATCATTTTTGTCCGTCCATTGAAAGTCAATGCAAACAAACAAAAAATGTAATGTGTTAAAGTTACCATAAAACAAATCCATATTAATCAAGCAGTTTCTTCAGAGACATGATCAATTTTATATGATGAACTGATTTAATTTAGGCTTTTATTTACTTCAAGTAAGGTTACAGCAGCTGGAGCGCACTTGGAGACACGCCAGATCAAACCCATGCGCATGTGGGCTTCAGTTTACCATATCTGATGTGCTCTGTGTGTGTGTGTGTGTGTGTGTGTGTGTGTGTGTGTGTGTGTGTGTGTGTGTGTGTGTGTGGAATGAAAGCCTAGATTCAATCTGTCAATTCAACAATCCCTTCAATTTGAGTCTCTCAATGATGCGATCAATGCGGTTAGAGTTAAAAAGTTAATGAGTGAATAATGACTTAATTTCACTCTGTTCCTCACACACATCTGCAGAAGACTTGAGTATATAGTGCAGAGTCATTTGGCAACTTTTATGCTGTTTTTATTTAATTATTTGATTTATATTTTAGGATATAGCCATATGACTACAAAATGTTCAATGATTGATCATCTTTATTGCATCTATATCTACTGTTGTCACATCTGTTCTAGGTTTTGTTTATGTTCATCTAGTCATGTCTTCATGTCTATTCATGTCTAACTAGATAAGGGGTGTGAGTGTGTGTGGTTTACTTATTTTATTTTGAAGTTTCTCATAGCCATGGTTCCTGTTATTGTCATGCGATTCCTTTGGGTTGTGTGTTGTGTTTTCATTGGTTTGTTTTGTCAGGTGGTTCTCAGTTCTGTCGTGTCATTGGTTTATCATCTTGAATACTCACAGGTGTAATCATTAGTCTTTATTTATAGCCCTCATGTCTAGCTGTGTTTGGTTGTTTGTAACCCGCGGTTGGAGAGTGTTGTCAAGTCTGTTCAAGTCAAGTCTGTTGATGTTTTAAGTTGGTTTCAATAAACTACACATGGGTTAAACTCTACTCTCCGTCAATGGAGAAACTGCAATCATGTCAAAGATAACAAAATTGGGTCCCACTTTCTATTAAGTGCTTTTGACTACTATGTACTAACATTTAAATTAATCACTTGATGTCATCACTTCATGTCTGCATACATGTACATTGTACCTAAATTTAATAAACACCTGCATGTAATTACAGCTTCTTATAGATTAGATGATTAGAAAACGTTATTAATCCCTGTAAGGGTAAACTCATTTGCCACCATTAAACAACACAAACAGACAATTAAACATTAAAAACAATAATCTATGCAAGGAATTACACAACTTCATTTAAAAAAACAAAACAAATACAAACACTGAGGCACCACTACTAATCTAACACTAAATTAACTTCTAAGTCCACTAAAAGTACAGTGCTGTGGATGACCTTCGTAAGACCTCGAGTGGATCAGGAATAAGGCCAATAACAGCCTTTCTAATCAATTTATTACTGCTATTTTTATCATCTTACTACATCCCACTACAAAACACTGACCATAATTCCCTGATAGAAGACATAAAGAAGCCTCCTCCTAATGCCAATGGACCCTCAGAAAGAATAATCTTGATTAATTTCTGTAATTAGTGGCCAAGCACCGAAGGTTTGTATCCGTTGGCGCTCTTCTTTTTCTTGTTCGCTCGAGTCTTTGGCCTCCCATGGAGCCGCTCGCGGGAAAGTTGTGAAATTTGGCACACAGATAGAGGACCGTCTAAACATTAACCACAGCCAATCTGGAGTATCTAACTCAATCCCTGTAGCGCCACCAACTGTCTGAAGTTTCACTTACGCTTATGCTAATGACTTTTAAACTGTAAGGGCTAGAAACTAAATTATTTTTTTCCTCTGATTCCTTTTTGAAAATCCGTTTTAAATTTCTGAGAAACACCGAACTCCATCTAAGCCTTTTCTCCATTTTCATGAAAATTGACCCAGATCGTCTTCAGGCCATGCCGATAAGATGTTATGAAATTCAAGTTGGTTTTTGAATAATGCGTGAATGAACTCAACAAAGTGCACGGCAAACTGGACATGAGGCTTTACCTCCACAGCGCTTTAGCGTGTTCTCACCAAACCTGGTGTGTGTTATGACAACCATGACTACCATAAGGATACCTGCACAGTTTTGGCACAGTGCCACCTAGTGGTCAGGAGATATGAAAAAATAAAATTTTTGCTTATAACTTCTGAACAGTTTGGCCAAAATCACACAAATAATCACTGGTCTCTTTAGATTCAGTGCAGCATGCGGAGTCAAACAATACACAATTTTCCCATATCGACTATTTTGAATTTTGTTGTAAAATGCAATATTTTACAAACACATTGGTGTATCGTTATGAAACTTGGGGCAAATTATAATGAAATTTCAAAAAATGCTAATAGCTTTTGATTAGTTTTGACCTCTACTTTTTCAAACCTAGATCATTGCTCAGATATTCACCAACATCGAATCGCATTATCTTCGGACCACGGCGGCCAAAAACTGTGGATTTCGTGTCAATAGACGAAACTGCTTTGTACATCGCATCGACAAAATTGATGACATGATGCCAAACGACTCTGAGGCTTTGTCTCTGCAATGCCTTGACATATTGACACCAAACTTGGCATGTGTCATTGTCACCTCACTCTGACCACAACACATCAATTTGGTCACAGCGCCACCTATTGGTTGAAAGTGATAAACCATTAAGTCATATTACTACTGATTGTTTTTATGATTTTTTCAGCCATTTTGCCTAAAATCCTCATTGTGCTTGGCGCCTTTCAATACATAGCAGTTAAAGACACCCAATGCACCGTGGATAATAACTGTTAATCTAGTTTTTCCTCGTTACTCCTCCTCAATGCTGTAGGATGGTGGAGGTCTTATAAACATCCACGAGACAGATTTGCTCCACAGTGAAATAGAAGTAAACGTTGAATACACATGGGTGAACACACACCTGCGCTTCTCCATATGGAAATCACAGGTAAAACATCAGTCGCATCAATTATAAATGCTGCCACCTGCTAACCTGCGCTCTCATCAGTTGCTCTGTGTGTGTGTGTGTGTGTGTGTGTGTGTGTGTGTGTGTGTGTAGTCAGGAGGGAGAGCGGCTTGCATAATCCAGCCTTTGGCACAGTGCCACATCATATTTAATGAGAGAAAGAAAAGGGCTACATGAGCTACAACACTGGCTAAATGAAGAGAGACAAGACTGTTCCTGCCTACAGGCGCACACACACACACACACACACACACACACACACGTGCATCACGGATCGTCACAGAACACAGACTGTGTGATAAACACCTCTTCCACTCAAACTGTTACATGGAGCCGTTTCATTGATAAAAAATAAATAACCTGAAACACAAGCAGTTTGTGTCATTCAGTGACTAATAGGGCTGTGCCGGTAAACTTGACAACCGCACCACCGCGGTTGTAAAGCGCCACCGCGGTGGCTGAGTAGTACCGGCGGTGTTTTGCCTAAAAAAAATTTTTGTATATGAATGCTGTTTTACATTAATATTATGACACACAAAGCGTTGTTTACAAAAGAAATAATAGGTTAGCAATTAAATGTTATATCGCAGCCATGGAAAAGTTTGAATTCATGACGAATGAGAGAGTTGTAGCCTACGTGAGCCCATAAACTTAAGCTTTGTCGGCTTTGAATTCTGGTTTGCGATCTGGTCACCCGATTATTAGCGAATTTAAAAATATTCCATTAGTTATTCCTTATAGAAAGCTTGAATTATCTACTTTTAAACAAAACAATTCAAAACGAAAATAAACCGACTAGCATATGCTTGTTTTCCGTATGAAGTGTGCATTTCTCAGGCGCGTTCACTTCAAGAGTGAACATCGTCAACTTCATCTTTGCAGCTCGACACTGACACACACACACGCACACAAAACACTTTATTAATAAACAATTCAAATGTCTCCTTGCTATATTTGACACGTTCATAATCATTACTTTTGCCGGTTCTTTGTGACAGCTTATGTGCGTTATTTGCAGCACTGCGTCACCCTCCGGTTACATGAACGCGTCACCACTGCATCAGCACCAGAACATGGAGATTTTATTTTAGAGAATGATCGCACAACAGACATTAGAACATTAGATATTCTATAATTAAATCAACAAATCGAATATTCAAAAATCGTGACCCATCCCTGCATGGAATCTCTTTTTTCTTTTCCCATATCTTCACTCGCGTCTCACCCAAAGACACGTTAAACGTTTCTTCCTTTGTTCGCTTTTAGGTCGATTATTTTCGTATTCTTTACTGTGTTAAAGTAGAAAAACGCTGTAGGACAGATAGCCAACATTTTTACTTGTAAGTCAAATTATTTTTAACACAGTTTGTGCTTTTTAGACATATGATAATTGGTAAGGCGCGTCAAGTTCATTTTGTAAAGCGCGTTTCACACGCGCGGGTGATTTTTAGTTTTGCTTTCTCTGGCAGCGCGCAAACAGCTTAAATGCCTTGCCCTTGTGGAAGATAAAATTCGCTCTTCATACCTTTTACAAGTAGAAAACATGAGGATATCAGAAACGAGATCGATGGTCTCTTTCCTGCTCGTGTCCACATCCCTCTCAAAGCGCAGAGCGGTAGGCTTTATCACGCGCCTCTGTGTGGAAAGTTTTTTTTTTTTTATTTTTTTTTTTTAATAGATTCAACTTTATTATATTATGTAAGTTACCAGTATTTACTGATATTTATTTCAATGCTTTTCAGGCTTTAGTGTGTTGTTTCTTTTTTTTTTTTTTTTTTTTTTAACACCCCCCCCCCCCCCAACCACCGCAACACCGCCGGTATTTGGGTCCATTACTACCGCGGTGGTAAAAAACTGCCACCGTCACAGCCCTAGTGACTAACCTACTGTAGATATTAATAGCTTTCATATGACGTCACACCCTTATAGAAACGCCCCCCTGGAGGGCAAAACAAGGCTTTCCTCCGCTATCAGTCATTTTTACCAGCTCTGTTCTAAGTACTAATGTAGTAAGACAACGATGATGCACGCGATACACAACCATGCAGACGAACGCTGAATATAAACACGCTGTTCCTTTTCATTCATAATCAGGGCTCCTCTGCTTGCCTGTATTAGGGATGCACAATATATTGGCCACCATATCGGCAGATACATGTTCATTTTTGATGTTATCTTTATCGGGCTGATATTATAAAGGGGTGGTTGAATGTGATTTCACTTTTCTAACTTTAGTTAGTGTGTAATGTTGCTGTTTGAGCAACAATCTGAACAACATCTGCAAAGTTACAACGCTCAAAGTTCAATACAAAGGGAGATATTTGCTTTTAAAGAAATCAAATTCTAAGGACTACAGCAAACGGCCGGTTGGGACTACACCACATTCCTCCAGAGTTAGTGACATCACCAACCCCAACATTTACATAAACTCCTCCTCTATATAACACAATAAATAAAGGGGGCGAGGCCATTTTCTGTTGCTTTGGAGAAGAGTTGTTGTGGTAGTAGAGTGTCATTGCCGCTATGCCGTCGAAACGCTGTTATTTTCACCCAGATTGAAGGTCCACTTTGTTCAGTCTTCCTAAGGACGGTTACAATTTATTTTTAACTCGGCCCCTCATAATTATAATCCAAATGTCGCTCTCTATGCTGCACATTTTCCGGAGGAAAGCTTCCTCAATCTACGCAAGTTCAATGCAGGATTCGCAAACGGCTTGTCCTGAAAGATCAAGCAGTTCCAACTTTAAAAACAGAAGCTGTTGTTTACGAGCCACAACCTGTAAGTATGATTTGTGTTTTCCTGTAATAGTTTGTATTATTAGGTGCAGTATATGGATCACAAGTACCCAAAACTATTATTAAATTGTTTTTGTACATATCAGCAATTGACCACGCTGATACTGGTACTGGCCATTGAAAGAGTCGAGCACTTCCGCTAGTAGTGCATCCACAGAGAAGATGTTTGTCTGTTTAATTCCAGAGTCTGTTCTGAAGTCAGGTAGAATGAAATCCTAAGTCTAAACGCTCATTAGCATTGGTAGCGAACTGATCAGTGCTTTAGCAGAATCTGTGGCCTTGGATGAATGAAATATTTAGACGTGCTTCAGTCGGTTGGATTGAGCGCTGGCTCTCTTTTCACCCGGGCCTCTATTGAGGGAGGGTTTCAAGTGGTCTAGAGCCCTGAATAATTCAAGTCTTTACCAAGGTGCAAGATACACACACACACACACACACACACACACACACACTCTATTACACACTCACATATCTGGATTAAACAAAAGCAATACACACCTAGATTAGCACTCCAGTGAACATGAATGATAAAACTCCTACAAGAAAACACTTTCCCTGCTAAAATCAAGTGAATCTTTTCTTTATTGGTCACTGATTTTGTTAATCTATTACTCTAAAAGTGTACTAAGTAACCACTTCATCCATCAAGGATGACGGAGCGTTAAACACACTGCTCTTTCAGAGCGTCACATGTCTGTTTCGTCTGCTACTCTTGCTCTGGGATCAGGAGAGAGTCATGAGCGCTTGGGGCCGCGACAGACAAAAGTCTCCAAGCAACAGTGAGCCGAGAAAACACAACGGCGAAGCAAACTTTGGTGCATGTGACCGGTGTTCGTGCGGAACAATGTTCCTGGAGGAGGATGACAATACAGGCAAAGACAAACCAAAAAAACAAGGAGGGACTAACATGGCAAACAATGAAATTAAACACCTTATGTGTTCTTGGGAAAAAATTATATACTGCATATTTTTTTTAAAACTGCGTATTGATGTTTGAAAACTTGACTAATATATACACACACACACAGTAGTCAACATTTGAAGTGGATCGAAACCTTTCAAAGTTATACACTCATTTTGAACAATACCCCTTCTTGTCTTAGGACAACTTTGATTAACTTTTTTGATCCACTTCAAATTTGGGCTGTCGCGATCCAAAATAAAAGTTTGTGTTTACATAATATATGTGTGTGTACTGTGTATAATTAAATTTGTATATATAAATACACACACATGCTTGTATATATTTAAGAAAAATATGTAATTTATATATAAAAAAAATTATATTTATATATAATATAAATTATATATAAATATATACAGTATATGTATGCAAATATTTCTTAAATATATACATGCATGTGTGTGTATTTATATATACAAAATAATTATACAGAGTACACACACATATATTAGCCTATGTAAACACAAACTTTTATTTTGGATGCGATTAATCGCGATTAATCTTTTGACAGCCCTAATATATATATATCTGAGTCCAGGTTCAGAAAGTAAAAGTCCTCCTCAGTATTTTGTTCCAATCACCTGGATTTGCTAATTAGCACAGTTTTTCAGAAGTAATTAGTGAAATCAGCTGGCTGGGTTCATGGGTGGAATAAACATATGGCAGGACTTTCTGACCCCTGGACTTTAAACCTCTGTGTGTGTGTGTGTGTGTGTGTGTGTGTGTGTGTGTGTATATGTGTGTGTGTGTGTGTGTGTGTATATATATATATATATATATATATTTATATATAGCCTAGGATTTATAGTGGTTTTTGGGTGCTGACAGTTCTACATTTACCGTTAGCATGATGAAGCACGACACATTCAAGAGTGCTAAAAAAGCGTAGACATTTATGGGGGATAAAGTCTCTAAATTCATCTTAACAAATCTAAGTAACTCACTCCTCAGCCTCACTGATGGGCCAGTTGCTCTCCGCCGACCGGACGACGAGTCCAGCTGAAGATGAGGCGGACTCGAGTGCAGTCGATGTGATGATTAACAGAGGAACGCACATTAGCAGGAGCGAGCGCTCACAGTCATGCTGAGACATGCACTCGACACCGACTTACTTCCTCAACATCAGAGGAAGGAAACACTCTCTCGATGGCATGGGTTCATGTAGAGCGTCAGTGTGTGTGTAGCAGAGCAAACTGAGACAGACTTTAGATTCAACAGCAGTGTTTTTGAGCTTTAATATTCACAGACACTATATCACAATCTGATTCAGTGTACAGCTTTTGATTTATTCAGCCAAACTTCGTTGACATTCCCATTTATACTGTAAATTTCATTTGTGACTGGATTCTGTGATTCTGTCTTTATTTTCAACATCGCGGAAATCAAAGGGTCCTACTGAAATACTGTAGGTGGGATGAGATGTGATTTTCTTTACCAAAGTGGATTTGCTGCTTCAGGAAAGACATGTGAAACTAAACCTCACAGACCGTTCTTGCTTCTCTAAAAAGAAATGTGGGATTTAAAGTCCCCCTGTAATCAATCATTTATCCCTTAAAACTCATCTTTGATCACCAAAATTACATATTTAAAAGTTTTTTCATGCCTTCAAATATCTAGAATGTAACTCGACACCCTTGCCTAATTTGTTATCCGCGGTTCTATGAATATGCAAATGAGCCCCGCCTCCACTCACTCACACCAGCTTAGAGATCCACTCGCTCAACTTACTGAGTATATAACTTACTATATTACTAAAAGTATCAGATTTTTCTTATTAACAGAAAAATATACTGGTATAACCTGGCTTTACTTGAGACTCCCCTGCTAGTTCGCTGTTAATGATATGCGAAAGCCCGCCCCCCTCGTGACCTGATTGGTTACAAGGTAGTTTGTGGCGTCAGAAACACCAGCGATTTCAAAGCGTGTGTTTGAGACTGTCTTTGGTTCACTGCAGTTTTAAGGAGGAAATACTCAGCAATGGTGTCGACTTATGAATTTACACATGGTTTGTCTTAAAGCATAATAAAAACACCACATAGACACATAAACAACATTAAAAGCTGGATTTTCACCACAGGGGGACTTTAAGGCCAGCAAAGTACTGTACACAACAATATGTGGCTCACACACTGCAGGCGCGCTGTATACTGTGACAATGACAAACTGCAGCACTAAAAATGGACATAGTCATCTATAGATATCCACTGAACCTGGCGTGTGTTTGCTATTAGCAGGAGTGTTTGCTAGCGGGCTCACAGAACTGTTTCTCCACCATGGCCTGAGAGATGAAACTGATGATAGACAACACTCAGCATCCCTTCTCGTTTCATCACGTTACAGATGGCCAGCGCATGAAGTTATCAGAAATTAAGAGATGTTCAGAAACAAACTTCTCCCGTTGCTGGGTCTGCACAGTCCACGGAAATATGAACACATTTCATGCTTAAATTTAAATAAACATTTGTGTGTGTGATACTTTTGTGAGAACCTTAGTTCAAGAAGTATATGTAGAATCAAAAAAAGGAGGAAAAACTAATCCAAAAACATACTTGCATCAATAAAATTGATAACTATCTTTTATCAGTTTGAAATCTAATATATAATCTGTATTTGTGGAAACACTGGTCTAGTGAAAGTGGATCTTCAGTCGCAGCGACAGCCGTACACAAACCAATAAACTATGCTAATTCTTGCAGGAAGAAGCCAGACGACGTCTCTGGTTACTCTAGCCGTTTTCTCCCTCAAAAGACTGAATCGATCTAAGGTTGCTCAGATTCCTGGCCTCGTCTCGGCCGGGAGGATTGTGGGTAACCGGGGAGTATCGCTGAGAAATCTCATCAGCTCGAGCCGGAACCAAAGGCAACGTGATCCGGGCTGAGCTTCACTCCTCTCCTGAGCCACCAGGAGGAAGAAAAGACACTGAACAAGAAGTAAATGCCAAGCGCCGAGAGGTCAAGCCTGATCTCTATCTCTTTCAGGATGCAGATAATGAGAGTCTTTCACCTGGAGCGGACAGATCCCGTACTGTGAGCTGCTAACCGACTCCACAAACACTCCCGCTTAAAGACTCAGTTCAGCTTATTCCTCAGACCTTTCTGTCCTCCATTCAACTGATGTTTAGCAGAACGGTGCTCTTTTATAAAAAGAAAAAGTTTTTCATTTCTGGTGGGTCAACTATCCTCTTTAGTAAAGCTAGTCAAACCTTTCCAGTGTGAGCTCACAAGATTTCTGGCACAAAAGCGTGATTATAAAGTGGTGTCATCCGGTGGCCTGTAGGCCGGCTCCAGCTCTGTGGACCTCATAGGTGGAGTTATGTTAGCCATAGGGTTATTACGCTGGGCTCGACAAGAAGCATGTGTTCTCAAGCTTTGCCAATTTAAATATTCAAGTGCAAGGCGGCGTGAAAGATCTCAACTCAATAGTGCGTACAGAAAGCCGCTTCTCAGACAGCGCGTGAATGCTGAATCGAGCTCTTTCACGTCTTCTTGCGCTTGAACAGACAAATTCACACAGAATTATGTTAAAAAAAAGATGGTCTTAAACAGTCAGTTATGAACTGTGAATACTGTTAAGTGAACATAAACAGTTGAGAAATGTAATGCATGTGTATCAGCATATTGGATCTGTGCAGCTCTTAAAGTGACAGCAGCCTAATATTACTACTAAAGTTTTTGTTGTTTAACAAGCAGGGGCAAAAAAATTATAATTATAATAATTCACACTGCTCTTGACTGAATAACTTCAGTAACTTTAATAAGAATTCATCCATTTTTAATGTATCCAGGGAAGACTGCAGTGCTATTTTACATCTGATTATTCATGTTCTCTACATGAAAACTACTGTTAGACTGTCCTGAAAAACAGTGTTTATTTTACTTACGTATTATATTTGTCCTATTGCTTTGTAATTGGATTAGTCATTTTTATTTTATAACTAACAGTTTGCTTGTCTTTAACAATATTTGATTATTTGGCTTGTAGTTTTTGGTGTCATAACCTCATTGAGTAATGTCGTGGGTCAAAAACAATGAACACACTAGCCCCTTTCACACAGCTATCCCAGTAAATGACCAGTAAAGACTTGTGTGAGTGAAAGAAGTCAGTAACTAGGCCTATTTTATTTCTTTATTACTGTTTTGTGGTGGGGCCAGTGAACATTTTGGCAGAGCCTGTTAAACGCTGAGCGGTGTGTTGTGGTGGGTGACGGGAGCTGGACATCAGCGATCAGCCGGTTTATGACGGCTGTATTATGTCTGCTTTGATCTGTTCATGTTCAGGCCTGTCTGGACGAGCCACACGCTTGTGTTGAACTCTTCCGGCTTCACCGCACAACCGCTGTGTGATAAGAAGCTCAAAACTACTGACAAAGTGCATTCAAAATGTGCCCTACTGTATGTGTGCACCCATACTAAATTTATTTTTTTATTTTTTTAAACCTGCCAAGCAGTAACAGGGAGAATCCTATGATAAAATGTCTGGGTTATTTTCCCCAGTTTATTTTCATTTCTGAGAGTCTTCCTGTAAGGACATACTACTGTTTTGTTGATGTATACACTAACCATTCATTAAATCCAAAACAATAAGTTTTTATAAATGTACAGTTTAATTTTGTGCATTGCACTGCAGTGGACTTAGTGTTAGCTCACCCAAAAATGAAAAGTATCCTATGATTTACTTACACTCAACCAATGCTATAGATATGAGTTTTACTAAACAAATCCTGGCTCTTCCAAGCTTTATAAGGGCAGTGAATGGAGGATGAGATTTTGAAGCCCAAAAATGATAAATCCATCCATGATAAAAGTAATCCGCACGGCTCCGGGGTTTAATAAGGACCTTCTGAGGCGAAGCCATGCGTTTGAGTGAGAAATATCCATATTTATAGCTTTATCAACTAAAGAACTAGCTTCCAGAAGACGGCCATATGCGTTGATTTATGGAGCAAGAGTGACCTCTGACCCGACCCATTACACTGACAAACACAGAAGCACAGAGAATAGAGCAAAACAATGGTCATGATTAGAGGACTAAAACGAGTATTTTTAAAGAGAAGAGTGGGAAGAGCTTGAGTTTGTTGCCCAGCGCTATCTGTTCAATTCTTAGAACTATATCTTTATGTGTGAAGATATATGCGTTTATGTGTGAACGGGCCTTTAGTCCTTAAAAAGGCTTAAATGGTTATATGCAAAATATTTTTAAAAATATATATACTTTTTTTTTTTTCCAATACTGAGGCAAATATGACAGACACTCCTTGACAGCTGTTGTGAGATTCACCCAGACAAGCTCACACGTGTCTATTATACCTGAGACGGTTCATGAGCCCATTCAGAGATGATGAACACACACACACACACACACACACACACACACACACACACACACACACACACACACACACACACACGGTTCTTTTAGCAAGGCAAATAAAAAATCCAAATCCTTGTAACTGGAAAAGCGGAGTGGACAAACTCGCACACCAGCTCAAGCTATCCACTGTACAATCAAACCATTTACTGTATAAAAGTATTTCCATAAACATTTTATCCTATGTGTCCAGCTTTGTGTGGGTTTCCAGAGAAGCAATCCTGTCAAAAACGGTCCAAAATAACAGGAACTAAAATACACTGGAATAATGTTTGGGAAGAGTGAAAGTGAAAGTGATATTTGGAGGCCAAGTAAGTATGGCAACCAATACTCTTTATTTATTCATTTAACACATCTAAGTTAATGCACACACATTACGAAGTGGTGAGTACTGAACACACACACACACCTGAGGAGTGGGCAGCATTCACTGTGGCGTTGGGGAGCGATTGGGGGCTCGGTGATCAAAAGCACCTCAGATTTTCCTGCTAGTATTGAGGATTGAACCCTTCGGGTTCTCAGTCAGAGTCTATAACCATTAGGCCACGATGAGGAGGAGGAGTGAGAGGATGAGAGGATAAGAGGATAAGAGGTTTGGTGTCTATAGATGCGATGAGCAAAAGCAGATGTTCAGGAGCACAGGAAGTTACACACACACACAAACAAACACTAATGCGCTGGAGCGCATCCACCGACTCATGATCCAGTGAGAACAACACCATCCAAACACTGGCCTCATGAACCAGTGGAGAACTTTCTGCTGGTCACACTTGATAAAGCAAAAGCCATTAAGCGATTCGATTTGAGACCAGCTCAACTACTCTAAGAGTCAGTCAGGAGAGAACGAGATGGAGAGAAGAATTCACTCGTTTATCACCCAAACTGCTCAGCAATCATGCATTAAAACACTTGAGAACACAGGTGTAACCGTACAGCCTCATTAACGAACACACACACACACTGCAGAGTAAGCAAGGAAGAGAAGGCCAACAGAGCAATTCAGGAAGCTTTATCGCTACACAAACATCATGCCCACTTCTCATATATCACAAACATCACATATTCTCAGTAACTCCAGCTGTCTCCTGTTGGAAGATATCAGTCACACAGATGAAGAGATGATCCATCACAGTCCAGACCAGAGCAAACGCATCTATCCTGAGGTTTGTAGCCAACACTCTCAGACTCAAATAAACCTCCTGCGTTTCAAAAACATGCGCCAAACAGAACACTGGTGGACACAGCCTCACATTAGGGTTTGGAGAGTGCAAACCCTCAAGCCCAACAGAAACACGCATCTCAGCAGAACACGCTCCACGGCTGGATGTGCGTCTACATTCAGCGGTTAAGATCGACAAGTCTTTGTGTTAGTGAAACAGCATCAGGCCTGCGATAGTTTGAGGAGCAGTGAAGACAGAAGGTGTTCGAGCCGTCGTGTTGAACAGCTGCAGCTCCGCATCTGAATGCATGACAGAACGCGGCGGAACATGACGCGCTCGAACAGAACGCAGTGGAACATGACGCGTTCCAGCAGAACGCAGCGCGAGACAGACAGTAAACACGAGTCTTACCTTTGGAATTGCTGAATGCGGTGTACCAGGATAACGATATAAACCCACACAACGCGAAGAGTATGACTGTTAGGAAGGTGCCATTTCTGAGCCTCATCTCCGGGTCCGCGCCGGGATCATGTCCGAACCGAACCGTGCGCTGCGTGCGTGCGTGCGTGCGTGCGTTAATGACAGCGCGCGCACATGAGGGATGAGAATGTGAGAGCCTGTGTACAGACAGATGCCGTTTATACAGGAGGGTGTGTGTGTGTTTGTAAGAGAGAGCGAGAGAGAGAGAGTGTGTATGTTCGGGCTCGTGCACGCGGTGCAGCTGCTCCTCCTCGCGGTCGAAGTAGAAACACACGCGCACGGTTTATTTGAGCATCAGTTCATGTTGTAGGCTACACACTGTTTTGCAGTTTTGATTCATATTGCAAACAGCCTAGTATTTGAGTCCTGGTGTTTCTCAAACAGATGAACACAGGCTCTGCTGTAACACGTTTAAGAGTGCGGCCTGTTCTTCAGTCAAACCAAAAATTATTCAGACACCAGACATCATTTTTGATATTTTCTTTTTACCAGTGGGTGCAGGACACTTTAGTTCATTTATGAGGAGAGCAAAATAAAGTAACCTGTGTCATATTATACCCAAAAATTCTTCATACAGTAGACTACCAGTAAAATTGATTAAAAACAATGGGACCAAAAATTATATTTTTTCTTTAATTGCTAATAAGATCTTTTTACACACAGACTGAACAAAATGAAGCATTGCTTGGTGATTGGTTGAGCTAAACTGGTATTATCTAATTGTGTAGTTAAATTTAACAGCTGACAGATATTCAACATAATTCATGTGTGAGACAGTTTTGACGGACAAAACCAGTCAAATATCAACTGATCAAATATCACCATTTTCTAAACTATAGCGAATAAACTGTGATAATGAGAGAAATGTTGAAGGAGTCTGAATAATCTTTTGGTTTGACTGTATAAACCTGTCTCATAATGTAAATAATGCGCCTGTTAATGTGATTTTAGTTTGAGAAAAATTATTAACTTCTTATTATTAATATTATTAATACTTTTCTGTGTTAAAGTGAGGCTATGCTTTACCCCACAAGAAAGACATTGAACATCTCAATACACACATTTTAACAGAATTAATGTAAGTGGATTTATAAGATTATAAACTTCACATTTCTGCATTTAAACTCCTCAAACATTGACCCTCATTCACTTTGATTAGAAGTGCCTGACTGTAACCTCGATGCTTTAAGAAAACAGGGCTTGTTATCAGCATTCTGGCACAAATACAGTAGATTGAGCTTCACTTGCACTGAACCCAGAATATTAGTCTATAAATGGACAAATCTATATTGCTTCGATAAGATTCTTATTTGTCCTCATTGCTTTTCAGTATATAATAATGTTAATGGGCCTATATAAAACATATTTTAATATATTTTCAATTTGTATTATGTCAAATAACTTAATATACCTTTTGCATTCACCCAAATGTATTTTAGGATTGGAAATTTATTTTATTTCCCCTTGAAGTACATTAAAATATATTTCCTTCTATATGTAGTCTCGGGTCAAAAGGATTAGTTTTATAGTAAATATACAGAGATATATAATCATTCTGTTTTAGACAGATGGATGAATGGATAGATGGATAGATAGAATGATGGATGGATGTCCTGGCCACTGGCTCCACCTATAGCTGGTGTGTGGCGAGTGCACTGGCTCCACCTATAGCTGGTGTGTGGCGAGAGCACTGGCTCCACCTATAGCTGGTGTGTGTTGAGTGCACTGGCTCCACCTATAGCTGGTGTGTGGCGAGAGCACTGGCTCCACCTATAGCTGGTGTGTGGCAAGAGCACTGTCTCCACCTATAGCTGGTGTGTGGCGAGAGCACTGGCTCCACCTATAGCTGGTGTGTGGCAAGAGCACTGTCTCCACCTATAGCTGGTGTGTGGCGAGCGCACTGGCTCCACCTATAGTTGGTGTGTGGCGAGCGCACTGGCTCCACCTATAGCTGGAGTGTGGACGAGAGCACTGGCTCCACCTATAGCTGGAGTGTGGCGAGAGCACTGTCTCCACCTATAGCTGGTGTGTGGCGAGCGCACTGGCTCCTCCTATAGCTGGTGTGTGGCGAGCGCACTGTCTCCACCTATAGCTAGTGTGTGGCGAGCGCACTGTCTCCACCTATAGCTGGTGTGTGGCGAGAGCACTGGCTCCACCTATAGCTAGTGTGTGGTGAGCGCCCTGTCTCCACCTATAGCTGGTGTGTGGCGAGTGCACTGGCTCCACCTATAGCTAGTGTGTGGTGAGCGCACTGTCTCCACCTATAGCTGGTGTGTGGCGAGCGCACTGTCTCCACCTATAGCTGGTGTGTGTTGAGTGCACTGGCTCCACCTATCGCTGGTGTGTGGCGAGAGCACTGGTTCCACCTATCGCTGGTGTGTGGCGAGAGCACTGGTTCCACCTATAGCTGGTGTGTGGCGAGAGCACTGGCTCCACCTATAGCTGGTGTGTGGCGAGCGCACTGTCTCCACCTATAGCTGGTGTGTGGCGAGAGCACTGGCTCCACCTATAGCTGGTGTGTGGCAAGCGCACTGTCTCAACCTATAGCTGGTGTGTGTTGAGTGCACTGGCTCCACCTATAGCTGGTGTGTGGCGAGAGCACTGTCTCCACCTATAGCTGGTGTGTGGCAAGCGCACTGGCTCCACCTATAGCTGGTGTGTGGCGAGAGCACTGTCTCCACCTATAGCTGGTGTGTGGCAAGCGCACTGGCTCCACCTATAGCTGGTGTGTGGCGAGAGCACTGGCTCCACCTATAGCTGGTGTGTGTTGAGAGCACTGGCTCCACCTATAGCTGGTGTGTGTTGAGTGCACTGGCTCCACCTATAGCTGGTGTGTGGCGAGTGCACTGGCTCCACCTATAGCTGGTGTGTGGCGAGAGCACTGGCTCCACCTATAGCTGGTGTGTGGCGAGAGCACTGGCTCCACCTATAGCTGGTGTGTGGCGAGAGCACTGGCTCCACCTATAGCTGGTGTGTGGCGAGAGCACTGGCTCCACCTATAGCTGGTGTGTGGCGAGAGCACTGTCTCCACCTATAGCTGGTGTGTGGCAAGCGCACTGGCTCCACCTATAGCTGGTGTGTGGCGAGAGCACTGTCTCCACCTATAGCTGGTGTGTGGCAAGCGCACTGGCTCCACCTATAGCTGGTGTGTGGCGAGAGCACTGGCTCCACCTATAGCTGGTGTGTGTTGAGAGCACTGGCTCCACCTATAGCTGGTGTGTGTTGAGTGCACTGGCTCCACCTATAGCTGGTGTGTGGCGAGTGCACTGGCTCCACCTATAGCTGGTGTGTGGCGAGAGCACTGGCTCCACCTATAGCTGGTGTGTGGCGAGAGCACTGGCTCCACCTATAGCTGGTGTGTGGCGAGAGCACTGTCTCCACCTATAGCTGGTGTGTGGCGAGAGCACTGGCTCCACCTATAGCTGGTGTGTGGCGAGAGCACTGGCTCCACCTATAGCTGGTGTGTGGCGATAGCACTGGCTCCACCTATAGCTGGTGTGTGGCGAGCGCACTGGCTCCACCTATAGCTGGTGTGTGGCAAGAGCACTGTCTCCACCTATAGCTGGTGTGTGGCAAGAGCACTGTCTCCACCTATAGCTGGTGTATGGCGAGAGCACTGGCTCCACCTATAGCTGGTGTGTGGCAAGAGCACTGTCTCCACCTATAGCTGGTGTGTGGCGAGCGTACTGGCTCCACCTATAGCTGGTGTGTGGCGAGCGCACTAACTCCACCTATAGCTGGAGTGTGGCGAGAGCACTGTCTCCACCTATAGCTGGTGTGTGGCGAGCGCACTGGCTCCACCTATAGCTGGTGTGTGGTGAGCGCACTGTCTCCACCTATAGCTAGTGTGTGGCGAGCGCACTGTCTCCACCTATAGCTGGTGTGTGGCGAGAGCACTGGCTCCACCTATAGCTAGTGTGTGGCGAGCGCCCTGTCTCCACCTATAGCTGGTGTGTGGCGAGCGCACTGGCTCCACCTATAGCTAGTGTGTGGCGAGCGCACTGTCTCCACCTATAGCTGGTGTGTGGCGAGAGCACTGGCTCCACCTATAGCTGGTGTGTGGCGAGAGCACAGGCTTCACCTATAGCTGGTGTGTGGCGAGTGCACTGTCTCCACCTATAGCTGGTGTGTGGCGAGAGCACTGGCTCCACCTATAGCTGGTGTGTGGCGAGAGCACTGGCTTCACCTATAGCTGGTGTGTGGCGAGCGCACTGTCTCCACCTATAGCTGGAGTGTAGCGAGTGCACTGTCTCCACCTATAGCTGGTGTGTGGCGAGTGCACTGTCTCCACCTATAGCTGGTGTGTGGCGAGAGCACTGGCTCCACCTATAACTGGTGTGTGGTGAGAGCACTGTCTCCACCTATAGCTGGAGTGTGCCGAGCGCACTGTCTCCACCTATAGCTGGTGTGTGTTGAGTGCACTGTCTCCACCTATAGCTGGTGTGTGGTGGGTGCACTGTCTCCACCTATAGCTGGTGTGTGGCGAGAGCACTGGCTCCACCTATAGCTGGTGTGTGGCGAGAGCACTGTCTCCACCTATAGCTGGTGTGTGGCGAGAGCACTGGCTCCACCTATAGCTGGTGTGTGGCGAGCGCACTGTCTCCACCTATAGCTGGTGTGGGGCGAGAGCACTGGCTCCACCTATAGCTGGTGTGTGGCGAGAGCACTGGCTCCACCTATAGCTGGTGTGTGTTGAGTGCACTGTCTCCACCTATAGCTGGTGTGTGGCGAGCGCACTGGCACCACCTATAGCTGGTGTGTGGTGAGCGCACTGTCTCCACCTATAGCTGGTGTGTGGCGAGATCACTGGCTCCACCTATAGCTGGTGTGTGGTGAGCGCACTGTCTCCACCTATAGCTGGTGTGTGGTGAGCGCACTGTCTCAACCTATAGCTGGTGTGTGGCGAGTGCACTGGCTCCACCTATAGCTGGTGTGTGGCGAGCGCACTGTCTCCACCTATAGCTTGTGTGTGGCGAGCGCACTGGCACCACCTATAGCTGGTGTGTGGCGAGCGCACTGTCTCCACCTATAGCTTGTGTGTGGCGAGCGCACTGGCACCACCTATAGCTGGTGTGTGGCGAGCGCACTGTCTCCACCTATAGCTGGTGTGTGTTGAGTGCACTGTCTCCACCTATAGCTGGTGTGTGGCTAGAGCACTGGCTCCACCTATAGCTGGTGTGTGGCGAGCGCACTGGCTCCACCTATAGCTGGTGTGTGGCGAGCGCACTGGCTCCACCTATAGCTGGTGTGTGGCGAGCGCACTGGCTCCACCTATAGGGTGTGTGTGGCGAGCGCACTGTCTCCACCTATAGCTGGTGTGTGGCGAGAGCACTGGCTCCACCTATAGCTGGTGTGTGGCAAGCGCACTGTCTCAACCTATAGCTGGTGTGTGTTGAGTGCACTGGCTCCACCTATAGCTGGTGTGTGGCGAGAGCACTGTCTCAACCTATAGCTGGTGTGTGGCGAGTGCACTGGCTCCACCTATAGCTGGTGTGTGGCGAGTGCACTGGCTCCACCTATAGCTGGTGTGTGGCGAGTGCACTGGCTCCACCTATAGCTGGTGTGTGGCGAGAGCCCTGTCTCCACCTATAGCTGGTGTGTGGCGAGCGCACTGGCTCCACCTATAGCTGGTGTGTGGCGAGCGCACTGGCTCCACCTAGGTGAGCGCACTGGCTCCACCTATAGCTGGTGTGTGGCGAGCGCACTGTCTCCACCTATAGCTGGTGTGTGGCGAGAGCACTGGCTCCACCTATAGCTGGTGTGTGGCAAGCGCACTGTCTCAACCTATAGCTGGTGTGTGTTGAGTGCACTGGCTCCACCCATAGCTGGTGTGTGGCGAGAGCACTGTCTCCACCTATAGCTGGTGTGTGGCAAGCGCACTGGCTCCACCTATAGCTGGTGTGTGGCGAGAGCACTGTCTCCACCTATAGCTGGTGTGTGGCAAGCGCACTGGCTCCACCTATAGCTGGTGTGTGGCGAGAGCACTGGCTCCACCTATAGCTGGTGTGTGTTGAGAGCACTGGCTCCACCTATAGCTGGTGTGTGTTGAGTGCACTGGCTCCACCTATAGCTGGTGTGTGGCGAGTGCACTGGCTCCACCTATAGCTGGTGTGTGGCGAGCGCACTGTCTCCACCTATAGCTGG
The DNA here is from genome assembly GCA_023718395.1 of Leucaspius delineatus. Taxonomy (NCBI): domain Eukaryota; kingdom Metazoa; phylum Chordata; class Actinopteri; order Cypriniformes; family Leuciscidae; genus Leucaspius; species Leucaspius delineatus. The sequence goes on along the minus strand of CM043367.1, from coordinate 3,526,774 downwards.
TGTGTGGCGAGCGCACTGGCACCACCTATAGCTGGTGTGTGGCGAGCGCACTGTCTCCACCTATAGCTGGTGTGTGTTGAGTGCACTGGCTCCACCTATAGCTGGTGTGTGGCGAGAGCACTGGCTCCACCTATAGCTGGTGTGTGGCGAGCGCACTGGCTCCACCTATAGCTGGTGTGTGGCGAGCGCACTGGCTCCACCTATAGCTGGTGTGTGGCGAGCGCACTGGCTCCACCTATAGGGTGTGTGTGGCGAGCGCACTGTCTCCATCTATAGCTGGTGTGTGGCGAGAGCACTGGCTCCACCTATAGCTGGTGTGTGGCAAGCGCACTGTCTCAACCTATAGCTGGTGTGTGTTGAGTGCACTGGCTCCACCTATAGCTGGTGTGTGTTGAGAGCACTGGCTCCACCTATAGCTGGTGTGTGTTGAGTGCACTGGCTCCACCTATAGCTGGTGTGTGGCGAGTGCACTGTCTCCACCTATAGCTGGTGTGTGGCGAGCGCACTGGCACCACCTATAGCTGGTGTGTGGCGAGCGCACTGTCTCCACCTATAGCTGGTGTGTGTTGAGTGCACTGTCTCCACCTATAGCTGGTGTGTGGCGAGAGCACTGGCTCCACCTATAGCTGGTGTGTGGCGAGCGCACTGGCTCCACCTATAGCTGGTGTGTGGCGAGCGCACTGGCTCCACCTATAGCTGGTGTGTGGCGAGCGCACTGGCTCCACCTATAGGGTGTGTGTGGCGAGCGCACTGTCTCCACCTATAGCTGGTGTGTGGCGAGAGCACTGGCTCCACCTATAGCTGGTGTGTGGCAAGCGCACTGTCTCAACCTATAGCTGGTGTGTGTTGAGTGCACTGGCTCCACCTATAGCTGGTGTGTGGCGAGAGCACTGTCTCAACCTATAGCTGGTGTGTGGCGAGTGCACTGGCTCCACCTATAGCTGGTGTGTGGCGAGTGCACTGGCTCCACCTATAGCTGGTGTGTGGCGAGTGCACTGGCTCCACCTATAGCTGGTGTGTGGCGAGTGCACTGGCTCCACCTATAGCTGGTGTGTGGCGAGAGCCCTGTCTCCACCTATAGCTGGTGTGTGGCGAGCGCACTGGCTCCACCTATAGCTGGTGTGTGGCGAGCGCACTGGCTCCACCTAGGCGAGCGCACTGGCTCCACCTATAGCTGGTGTGTGGCGAGCGCACTGTCTCCACCTATAGCTGGTGTGTGGCGAGAGCACTGGCTCCACCTATAGCTGGTGTGTGGCAAGCGCACTGTCTCAACCTATAGCTGGTGTGTGTTGAGTGCACTGGCTCCACCTATAGCTGGTGTGTGGCGAGAGCACTGTCTCCACCTATAGCTGGTGTGTGGCAAGCGCACTGGCTGCACCTATAGCTGGTGTGTGGCGAGAGCACTGTCTCCACCTATAGCTGGTGTGTGGCAAGCGCACTGGCTCCACCTATAGCTGGTGTGTGGCGAGAGCACTGGCTCCACCTATAGCTGGTGTGTGTTGAGAGCACTGGCTCCACCTATAGCTGGTGTGTGTTGAGTGCACTGGCTCCACCTATAGCTGGTGTGTGGCGAGTGCACTGGCTCCACCTATAGCTGGTGTGTGGCGAGCGCACTGTCTCCACCTATAGCTGGTGTGTGGCGAGCGCACTGGCACCACCTATAGCTGGTGTGTGGCGAGCGCACTGTCTCCACCTATAGCTGGTGTGTGTTGAGTGCACTGGCTCCACCTATAGCTGGTGTGTGGCGAGAGCACTGGCTCCACCTATAGCTGGTGTGTGGCGAGCGCACTGGCTCCACCTATAGCTGGTGTGTGGCGAGCGCACTGGCTCCACCTATAGCTGGTGTGTGGCGAGCGCACTGGCTCCACCTATAGGGTGTGTGTGGCGAGCGCACTGTCTCCACCTATAGCTGGTGTGTGGCGAGAGCACTGGCTCCACCTATAGCTGGTGTGTGGCAAGCGCACTGTCTCAACCTATAGCTGGTGTGTGTTGAGTGCACTGGCTCCACGTATAGCTGGTGTGTGTTGAGAGCACTGGCTCCACCTATAGCTGGTGTGTGTTGAGTGCACTGGCTCCTCCTATAGCTGGTGTGTGGCGAGTGCACTGGCTCCACCTATAGCTGGTGTGTGGCGAGAGCACTGGCTCCACCTATAGCTGGTGTGTGGCGAGAGCACTGGCTCCACCTATAGCTGGTGTGTGGCAAGAGCACTGTCTCCACCTATAGCTGGTGTGTGGCGAGAGCACTGGCTCCACCTATAGCTGGTGTGTGGCGAGAGCACTGGCTCCACCTATAGCTGGTGTGTGGCGAGCGCACTGGCTCCACCTATAGCTGGTGTGTGGCGAGCGCACTGGCTCCACCTATAGCTGGTGTGTGGCGAGCGCACTGGCTCCACCTATAGGGTGTGTGTGGCGAGCGCACTGTCTCCACCTATAGCTGGTGTGTGGCGAGAGCACTGGCTCCACCTATAGCTGGTGTGTGGCAAGCGCACTGTCTCAACCTATAGCTGGTGTGTGTTGAGTGCACTGGCTCCACCTATAGCTGGTGTGTGGCGAGAGCACTGTCTCAACCTATAGCTGGTGTGTGGCGAGTGCACTGGCTCCACCTATAGCTGGTGTGTGGCAAGAGCACTGTCTCCACCTATAGCTGGTGTGTGGCGAGCGCACTGGCTCCACCTATAGCTGGTGTGTGGCGAGCGCACTGGCTCCACCTATAGCTGGAGTGTGGCGAGAGCACTGTCTCCACCTATAGCTGGTGTGTGGCGAGCGCACTGGCTCCACCTATAGCTGGTGTGTGGCGAGCGCACTGTCTCCACCTATAGCTAGTGTGTGGCGAGCGCACTGTCTCCACCTATAGCTGGTGTGTGGCGAGAGCACTGGCTCCACCTATAGCTAGTGTGTGGTGAGCGCCCTGTCTCCACCTATAGCTGGTGTGTGGCGAGTGCACTGGCTCCACCTATAGCTAGTGTGTGGTGAGCGCACTGTCTCCACCTATAGCTGGTGTGTGGCGAGCGCACTGTCTCCACCTATAGCTGGTGTGTGGCGAGCGCACTGGCTGCACCTATAGCTGGTGTGTGGCGAGAGCACTGGTTCCACCTATAGCTGGTGTGTGGCGAGAGCACTGGTTCCACCTATAGCTGGTGTGTGGCGAGAGCACTGGCTCCACCTATAGCTGGTGTGTGGCAAGAGCACAGGCTTCACCTATAGCTGGTGTGTGGCAAGTGCACTGTCTCCACCTATAGCTGGTGTGTGGCGAGAGCACTGGCTCCACCTATAGCTGGTGTGTGGCGAGAGCACTGGCTTCACCTATAGCTGGTGTATGGCGAGCGCACTGTCTCCACCTATAGCTGGAGTGTAGCGAGTGCACTGTCTCCACCTATAGCTGGTGTGTGGCGAGAGCACTGTCTCCACCTATAACTGGTGTGTGGTGAGAGCACTGTCTCCACCTATAGCTGGAGTGTGGCGAGCGCACTGTCTCCACCTATAGCTGGTGTGTGGCGAGTGCACTGTCTCCACCTATAGCTGGTGTGTGGCGAGAGCACTGGCTCCACCTATAGCTGGTGTGTGGCGAGAGCACTGGCTTCACCTATAGCTGGTGTATGGCGAGCGCACTGTCTCCACCTATAGCTGGAGTGTAGCGAGTGCACTGTCTCCACCTATAGCTGGTGTGTGGCGAGTGCACTGTCTCCACCTATAGCTGTTGTGTGGCGAGAGCACTGTCTCCACCTATAACTGGTGTGTGGTGAGAGCACTGTCTCCACCTATAGCTGGAGTGTGGCGAGCGCACTGTCTCCACCTATAGCTGGTGTGTGTTGAGTGCACTGTCTCCACCTATAGCTGGTGTGTGGTGGGTGCACTGTCTCCACCTATAGCTGGTGTGTGGCGAGAGCACTGGCTCCACCTATAGCTGGTGTGTGGCAAGAGCACTGTCTCCACCTATAGCTGGTGTGTGGCGAGCGCACTGGCTCCACCTATAGCTGGTGTGTGGCGAGCGCACTGGCTCCACCTATAGCTGGTGTGTGGCGAGCGCACTGGCTCCACCTATAGCTGGTGTGTGGCGAGCGCACTGGCTCCACCTATAGCTGGTGTGTGGCGAGCGCACTGGCTCCACCTATAGGGTGTGTGTGGCGAGCGCACTGTCTCCACCTATAGCTGGTGTGTGGCGAGAGCACTGGCTCCACCTATAGCTGGTGTGTGGCAAGCGCACTGTCTCAACCTATAGCTGGTGTGTGTTGAGTGCACTGGCTCCACCTATAGCTGGTGTGTGGCGAGAGCACTGTCTCAACCTATAGCTGGTGTGTGGCGAGTGCACTGGCTCCACCTATAGCTGGTGTGTGGCAAGAGCACTGTCTCCACCTATAGCTGGTGTGTGGCGAGCGCACTGGCTCCACCTATAGCTGGTGTGTGGCGAGCGCACTGGCTCCACCTATAGCTGGAGTGTGGCGAGAGCACTGTCTCCACCTATAGCTGGTGTGTGGCGAGCGCACTGGCTCCACCTATAGCTGGTGTGTGGCGAGCGCACTGTCTCCACCTATAGCTAGTGTGTGGCGAGCGCACTGTCTCCACCTATAGCTGGTGTGTGGCGAGAGCACTGGCTCCACCTATAGCTAGTGTGTGGTGAGCGCCCTGTCTCCACCTATAGCTGGTGTGTGGCGAGTGCACTGGCTCCACCTATAGCTAGTGTGTGGTGAGCGCACTGTCTCCACCTATAGCTGGTGTGTGGCGAGCGCACTGTCTCCACCTATAGCTGGTGTGTGTTGAGTGCACTGGCTCCACCTATAGCTGGTGTGTGGCGAGAGCACTGGTTCCACCTATAGCTGGTGTGTGGCGAGAGCACTGGTTCCACCTATAGCTGGTGTGTGGCGAGAGCACTGTCTCCACCTATAGCTGGTGTGTGGCAAGAGCACAGGCTTCACCTATAGCTGGTGTGTGGCGAGTGCACTGTCTCCACCTATAGCTGGTGTGTGGCGAGAGCACTGGCTCCACCTATAGCTGGTGTGTGGCGAGAGCACTGGCTTCACCTATAGCTGGTGTGTGGCGAGCGCACTGTCTCCACCTATAGCTGGAGTGTAGCGAGTGCACTGTCTCCACCTATAGCTGGTGTGTGGCGAGTGCACTGTCTCCACCTATAGCTGGTGTGTGGCGAGAGCACTGTCTCCACCTATAACTGGTGTGTGGTGAGAGCACTGTCTCCACCTATAGCTGGAGTGTGGCGAGCGCACTGTCTCCACCTATAGCTGGTGTGTGTTGAGTGCACTGTCTCCACCTATAGCTGGTGTGTGGTGGGTGCACTGTCTCCACCTATAGCTGGTGTGTGGCGAGAGCACTGGCTCCACCTATAGCTGGTGTGTGGCGAGAGCACTGTCTCCACCTATAGCTGGTGTGTGGCGAGAGCACTGGCTCCACCTATAGCTGGTGTGGGGCGAGAGCACTGGCTCCACCTATAGCTGGTGTGTGGCGAGAGCACTGGCTTCACCTATAGCTGGTGTGTGTTGAGCGCACTGGCTCCACCTATAGCTGGTGTGTGGCGAGTGCACTGGCTCCACCTATAGCTGGTGTGTGGCGAGTGCACTGGCTCCACCTATAGCTGGTGTGTGGCGAGTGCACTGGCTCCACCTATAGCTGGTGTGTGGCGAGTGCACTGGCTCCACCTATAGCTGGTGTGTGGCGAGAGCCCTGTCTCCACCTATAGCTGGTGTGTGGCGAGCGCACTGGCTCCACCTATAGCTGGTGTGTGGCGAGCGCACTGGCTCCACCTAGGCGAGCGCACTGGCTCCACCTATAGCTGGTGTGTGGCGAGCGCACTGTCTCCACCTATAGCTGGTGTGTGGCGAGAGCACTGGCTCCACCTATAGCTGGTGTGTGGCAAGCGCACTGTCTCAACCTATAGCTGGTGTGTGTTGAGTGCACTGGCTCCACCTATAGCTGGTGTGTGGCGAGAGCACTGTCTCCACCTATAGCTGGTGTGTGGCAAGCGCACTGGCTGCACCTATAGCTGGTGTGTGGCGAGAGCACTGTCTCCACCTATAGCTGGTGTGTGGCAAGCGCACTGGCTCCACCTATAGCTGGTGTGTGGCGAGAGCACTGGCTCCACCTATAGCTGGTGTGTGTTGAGAGCACTGGCTCCACCTATAGCTGGTGTGTGTTGAGTGCACTGGCTCCACCTATAGCTGGTGTGTGGCGAGTGCACTGGCTCCACCTATAGCTGGTGTGTGGCGAGCGCACTGTCTCCACCTATAGCTGGTGTGTGGCGAGCGCACTGGCACCACCTATAGCTGGTGTGTGGCGAGCGCACTGTCTCCACCTATAGCTGGTGTGTGTTGAGTGCACTGGCTCCACCTATAGCTGGTGTGTGGCGAGAGCACTGGCTCCACCTATAGCTGGTGTGTGGCGAGCGCACTGGCTCCACCTATAGCTGGTGTGTGGCGAGCGCACTGGCTCCACCTATAGCTGGTGTGTGGCGAGCGCACTGGCTCCACCTATAGGGTGTGTGTGGCGAGCGCACTGTCTCCACCTATAGCTGGTGTGTGGCGAGAGCACTGGCTCCACCTATAGCTGGTGTGTGGCAAGCGCACTGTCTCAACCTATAGCTGGTGTGTGTTGAGTGCACTGGCTCCACGTATAGCTGGTGTGTGTTGAGAGCACTGGCTCCACCTATAGCTGGTGTGTGTTGAGTGCACTGGCTCCTCCTATAGCTGGTGTGTGGCGAGTGCACTGGCTCCACCTATAGCTGGTGTGTGGCGAGAGCACTGGCTCCACCTATAGCTGGTGTGTGGCGAGAGCACTGGCTCCACCTATAGCTGGTGTGTGGCAAGAGCACTGTCTCCACCTATAGCTGGTGTGTGGCGAGAGCACTGGCTCCACCTATAGCTGGTGTGTGGCGAGAGCACTGGCTCCACCTATAGCTGGTGTGTGGCGAGCGCACTGGCTCCACCTATAGCTGGTGTGTGGCGAGCGCACTGGCTCCACCTATAGCTGGTGTGTGGCGAGCGCACTGGCTCCACCTATAGGGTGTGTGTGGCGAGCGCACTGTCTCCACCTATAGCTGGTGTGTGGCGAGAGCACTGGCTCCACCTATAGCTGGTGTGTGGCAAGCGCACTGTCTCAACCTATAGCTGGTGTGTGTTGAGTGCACTGGCTCCACCTATAGCTGGTGTGTGGCGAGAGCACTGTCTCAACCTATAGCTGGTGTGTGGCGAGTGCACTGGCTCCACCTATAGCTGGTGTGTGGCAAGAGCACTGTCTCCACCTATAGCTGGTGTGTGGCGAGCGCACTGGCTCCACCTATAGCTGGTGTGTGGCGAGCGCACTGGCTCCACCTATAGCTGGAGTGTGGCGAGAGCACTGTCTCCACCTATAGCTGGTGTGTGGCGAGCGCACTGGCTCCACCTATAGCTGGTGTGTGGCGAGCGCACTGTCTCCACCTATAGCTAGTGTGTGGCGAGCGCACTGTCTCCACCTATAGCTGGTGTGTGGCGAGAGCACTGGCTCCACCTATAGCTAGTGTGTGGTGAGCGCCCTGTCTCCACCTATAGCTGGTGTGTGGCGAGTGCACTGGCTCCACCTATAGCTAGTGTGTGGTGAGCGCACTGTCTCCACCTATAGCTGGTGTGTGGCGAGCGCACTGTCTCCACCTATAGCTGGTGTGTGTTGAGTGCACTGGCTCCACCTATAGCTGGTGTGTGGCGAGAGCACTGGTTCCACCTATAGCTGGTGTGTGGCGAGAGCACTGGTTCCACCTATAGCTGGTGTGTGGCGAGAGCACTGGCTCCACCTATAGCTGGTGTGTGGCAAGAGCACAGGCTTCACCTATAGCTGGTGTGTGGCGAGTGCACTGTCTCCACCTATAGCTGGTGTGTGGCGAGAGCACTGGCTCCACCTATAGCTGGTGTGTGGCGAGAGCACTGGCTTCACCTATAGCTGGTGTATGGCGAGCGCACTGTCTCCACCTATAGCTGGAGTGTAGCGAGTGCACTGTCTCCACCTATAGCTGGTGTGTGGCGAGTGCACTGTCTCCACCTATAGCTGGTGTGTGGCGAGAGCACTGTCTCCACCTATAACTGGTGTGTGGTGAGAGCACTGTCTCCACCTATAGCTGGAGTGTGGCGAGCGCACTGTCTCCACCTATAGCTGGTGTGTGGCGAGTGCACTGTCTCCACCTATAGCTGGTGTGTGGCGAGAGCACTGGCTCCACCTATAGCTGGTGTGTGGCGAGAGCACTGGCTTCACCTATAGCTGGTGTATGGCGAGCGCACTGTCTCCACCTATAGCTGGAGTGTAGCGAGTGCACTGTCTCCACCTATAGCTGGTGTGTGGCGAGTGCACTGTCTCCACCTATAGCTGGTGTGTGGCGAGAGCACTGTCTCCACCTATAACTGGTGTGTGGTGAGAGCACTGTCTCCACCTATAGCTGGAGTGTGGCGAGCGCACTGTCTCCACCTATAGCTGGTGTGTGTTGAGTGCACTGTCTCCACCTATAGCTGGTGTGTGGTGGGTGCACTGTCTCCACCTATAGCTGGTGTGTGGCGAGAGCACTGGCTCCACCTATAGCTGGTGTGTGGCAAGAGCACTGTCTCCACCTATAGCTGGTGTGTGGCGAGCGCACTGGCTCCACCTATAGCTGGTGTGTGGCGAGCGCACTGGCTCCACCTATAGCTGGTGTGTGGCGAGCGCACTGGCTCCACCTATAGCTGGTGTGTGGCGAGCGCACTGGCTCCACCTATAGCTGGTGTGTGGCGAGCGCACTGGCTCCACCTATAGGGTGTGTGTGGCGAGCGCACTGTCTCCACCTATAGCTGGTGTGTGGCGAGAGCACTGGCTCCACCTATAGCTGGTGTGTGGCAAGCGCACTGTCTCAACCTATAGCTGGTGTGTGTTGAGTGCACTGGCTCCACCTATAGCTGGTGTGTGGCGAGAGCACTGTCTCAACCTATAGCTGGTGTGTGGCGAGTGCACTGGCTCCACCTATAGCTGGTGTGTGGCAAGAGCACTGTCTCCACCTATAGCTGGTGTGTGGCGAGCGCACTGGCTCCACCTATAGCTGGTGTGTGGCGAGCGCACTGGCTCCACCTATAGCTGGAGTGTGGCGAGAGCACTGTCTCCACCTATAGCTGGTGTGTGGCGAGCGCACTGGCTCCACCTATAGCTGGTGTGTGGCGAGCGCACTGTCTCCACCTATAGCTAGTGTGTGGCGAGCGCACTGTCTCCACCTATAGCTGGTGTGTGGCGAGAGCACTGGCTCCACCTATAGCTAGTGTGTGGTGAGCGCCCTGTCTCCACCTATAGCTGGTGTGTGGCGAGTGCACTGGCTCCACCTATAGCTAGTGTGTGGTGAGCGCACTGTCTCCACCTATAGCTGGTGTGTGGCGAGCGCACTGTCTCCACCTATAGCTGGTGTGTGTTGAGTGCACTGGCTCCACCTATAGCTGGTGTGTGGCGAGAGCACTGGTTCCACCTATAGCTGGTGTGTGGCGAGAGCACTGGTTCCACCTATAGCTGGTGTTTTGCGAGAGCACTGGCTCCACCTATAGCTGGTGTGTGGCAAGAGCACAGGCTTCACCTATAGCTGGTGTGTGGCGAGTGCACTGTCTCCACCTATAGCTGGTGTGTGGCGAGAGCACTGGCTCCACCTATAGCTGGTGTGTGGCGAGAGCACTGGCTTCACCTATAGCTGGTGTGTGGCGAGCGCACTGTCTCCACCTATAGCTGGAGTGTAGCGAGTGCACTGTCTCCACCTATAGCTGGTGTGTGGCGAGTGCACTGTCTCCACCTATAGCTGGTGTGTGGCGAGAGCACTGTCTCCACCTATAACTGGTGTGTGGTGAGAGCACTGTCTCCACCTATAGCTGGAGTGTGGCGAGCGCACTGTCTCCACCTATAGCTGGTGTGTGTTGAGTGCACTGTCTCCACCTATAGCTGGTGTGTGGTGGGTGCACTGTCTCCACCTATAGCTGGTGTGTGGCGAGAGCACTGGCTCCACCTATAGCTGGTGTGTGGCGAGAGCACTGTCTCCACCTATAGCTGGTGTGTGGCGAGAGCACTGGCTCCACCTATAGCTGGTGTGGGGCGAGAGCACTGGCTCCACCTATAGCTGGTGTGTGGCGAGAGCACTGGCTTCACCTATAGCTGGTGTGTGTTGAGCGCACTGGCTCCACCTATAGCTGGTGTGTGGCGAGCGCACTGTCTCCACCTATAGCTGGTGTGTGGCGAGCGCACTGGCACCACCTATAGCTGGTGTGTGGTGAGCGCACTGTCTCCACCTATAGCTGGTGTGTGGCGAGATCACTGGCTCCACCTATAGCTGGTGTGTGGTGAGCGCACTGTCTCCACCTATAGCTGGTGTGTGGTGAGCGCACTGTCTCAACCTATAGCTGGTGTGTGGCGAGTGCACTGGCTCCACCTATAGCTGGTGTGTGGCGAGCGCACTGGCTCCACCTATAGCTGGTGTGTGGCGAGTGCACTGGCTCCACCTATAGCTGGTGTGTGGCGAGAGCCCTGTCTCCACCTATAGCTGGTGTGTGGCGAGCGCACTGGCTCCACCTATAGCTGGTGTGTGGCGAGCGCACTGGCTCCACCTATAGCTGGTGTGTGGCGAGCGCACTGGCTCCACCTATAGCTGGTGTGTGGCGAGCGCACTGTCTCCACCTATAGCTGGTGTGTGGCGAGAGCACTGTCTCAACCTATAGCTGGTGTGTGTTGAGTGCACTGGCTCCACCTATAGCTGGTGTGTGGCGAGCGCACTGGCTCCACCTATAGCTGGTGTGTGGCGAGAGCACTGTCTCAACCTATAGCTGGTGTGTGTTGAGCGCACTGGCTCCACCTATAGCTGGTGTGTGGCGAGCGCACTGGCTCCACCTATAGCTGGTGTGTGGCGAGCGCACTGGCTCCACCTATAGCTGGTGTGTGGCGAGCGCACTGTCTCCACCTATAGCTGGTGTGTGGCAAGCGCACTGTCTCAACCTATAGCTGGTGTGTGGCGAGATCACTGGCTCCACCTATAGCTGGTGTGTGGTGAGCGCACTGTCTCCACCTATAGCTGGTGTGTGGTGAGCGCACTGTCTCAACCTATAGCTGGTGTGTGGCGAGTGCACTGGCTCCACCTATAGCTGGTGTGTGGCGAGCGCACTGGCTCCACCTATAGCTGGTGTGTGGCGAGTGCACTGGCTCCACCTATAGCTGGTGTGTGGCGAGAGCCCTGTCTCCACCTATAGCTGGTGTGTGGCGAGCGCACTGGCTCCACCTATAGCTGGTGTGTGGCGAGCGCACTGGCTCCACCTATAGCTGGTGTGTGGCGAGCGCACTGGCTCCACCTATAGCTGGTGTGTGGCGAGCGCACTGGCTCCACCTATAGCTGGTGTGTGGCGAGCGCACTGGCTCCACCTATAGCTGGTGTGTGGCGAGCGCACTGTCTCCACCTATAGCTGGTGTGTGGCGAGAGCACTGTCTCAACCTATAGCTGGTGTGTGTTGAGTGCACTGGCTCCACCTATAGCTGGTGTGTGGCGAGCGCACTGGCTCCACCTATAGCTGGTGTGTGGCGAGAGCACTGTCTCAACCTATAGCTGGTGTGTGTTGAGCGCACTGGCTCCACCTATAGCTGGTGTGTGGCGAGCGCACTGGCTCCACCTATAGCTGGTGTGTGGCGAGCGCACTGGCTCCACCTATAGCTGGTGTGTGGCGAGCGCACTGTCTCCACCTATAGCTGGTGTGTGGCAAGCGCACTGTCTCAACCTATAGCTGGTGTGTGTTGAGTGCACTGGCTCCACCTATAGCTGGTGTGTGGCGAGAGCACTGTCTCCACCTATAGCTGGTGTGTGGCAAGCGCACTGGCTCCACCTATAGCTGGTGTGTGGCGAGGGCACTGTCTCCACCTATAGCTGGTGTGTGGCAAGCGCACTGGCTCCACCTATAGCTGGTGTGTGGCGAGAGCACTGGCTCCACCTATAGCTTTTGTGTGTTGAGAGCACTGGCTCCACCTATAGCTGGTGTGTGTTGAGTGCACTGGCTCCACCTATAGCTGGTGTGTGGCGAGTGCACTGGCTCCACCTATAGCTGGTGTGTGGCGAGAGCACTGGCTCCACCTATAGCTGGTGTGTGTTGAGAGCACTGGCTCCACCTATAGCTGGTGTGTGTTGAGAGCACTGGCTCCACCTATAGCTGGTGTGTGTTGAGTGCACTGGCTCCACCTATAGCTGGTGTGTGTTGAGTGCACTGGCTCCACCTATAGCTGGTGTGTGGCGAGTGCACTGGCTCCACCTATAGCTGGTGTGTGGCGAGTGCACTGGCTCCACCTATAGCTGGTGTGTGGCGAGCGCACTGTCTCCGTAGTACATATGAAAGCGATATATAAATGCCTCATTCATTCACTCATTCATTCATGTACGGACAGATGGATGGATGCACAGATGGATGGATGGAGGGATAGATGAACGGACAGATGGATGGACGGAGGGATGGATTAATGTACGGACAGACGGATGGATGGACAGATGGATTGACGGACAGATGGATGGATGAACGGATAGATGGACTCTTTATGTGCTTCAGTTGATAAGTGCACAGATTTATCCTCATAAATATATCATTCTTCTTAAAGAGAAGGGAGTGATTGACAGATACAGTTTCTTACAGGATGAGTTACTATCGAGTTCTGCTGCACTGTAGATAATTAATAAGATCTGTGATGTGATGTTTCAGCCTGTCATTGTTTCATCTGAGACTCTGGAGAGAAAGCAGGCCTGGATCGCCCAGTTCCAGCACTTCTACAATTGAAGATTTGCCAAACAGTGGAGGTTTGAGTAGACAGATTATTTCTGCAGAGTGCTGTGCCAATACACACACACACACACACACACACACACACACAAACACACACACAAAAGTAGTTTCCATGACAGATGCACCTTCACTGGCTGTCTCAAACTATCACTTGCCTCATATTTGCATATTAAAACTGCCGATAGTTAAGAGTTGGCAGCTGTCAGATTGTAAAGTGAAACTCTCTGGAGAACCTCTAGTTTCTAAACAGATTGTAATGAGACGAATCTTCACAACGAGCCAAGACGATCTAGCAGGAACTGCTATAAACTCCGATAAACACACCAGGAGAGGTTTGAGGCACTTGAAATACAGAGTGAATTTATTTGAGAACACAGACTTCTGAGGATCTGCAGAGGGTTAGTGTGCTAATAATCTGATGAAACCAAATCAGTAACTAACCAATAACATATTGCTGCTGGAATTGTTAACGTGGTTAAATTACATTTACTTAACAACCTACTTTAAAGTTTAAACTCTCCAAATCAACATGACCTGCTACTAGACAACACCCCCATCTTGCGAGCACTCTCGGTGTTTCAGAATATCTCCGCAGGAGTCACGTGACACTCCATCATGGACCACAGGATGACCAGACGTTCCCGTTTTCCCGGGACACTCCCGGTGTTTGGTGTCCTGTGTACCCGGGAATCTCCCCGTTTTACAGCACGTTCAAAACAGCCCTCAAATACACCGCAAAAAGCCCTAACACTAACAGAGCAATGGCGCAGTGATGGTGCCACCAGCAGAGGGCGCTGAGAGCTCTTACTCTGAGCTCAATATGCAAACTCTGGCATCCAGCGCGAGACTCACATGACATTTTCTCATGCAGACAACACAGAGCAGATTACTTCTGATATGAAACAAATTCCCACGAATAAACAAATGAACAATAGGTAGGCTATGTTGAAAGAAACAGCCCATACAGAAAAAAAAAATCTTGAAATATATTTTAAAGTGTCAAAAATATATGCGGCATATATTCATAATGCATTGAAATATATTTGCATTGTTGTTCACTTATATTTATCATTTTGAAATATATTCTGAAATATAAAAAAATATATGATGTTAAGTGCGAAATATATTTACATTTATAACATGTAATGTAAAATATATGACAAAATATATGGTCATAAAATGTTTAGCTTGCTAAAGAAGCGTCGAAAATGTACTTTGATCATAGTAATTCCTCTACCTTTTCCCCTATACACAACAGTAGGCTACCATATTTCACTACTGTATTATGACACACAGCTATAATAAATACTGTAGGCCTACTTACATTTAAATGACTTTATTAATTTGAAAATATGTTTCAAATATATTTCTTTTGTGTATGGGAGTAACGTTACAACTTACCGAAATGTATATGGGCGCTGCTAATGGGGTGAAAGTCAGGACTATTAGGGCCCACGCACTTTTAGGGCCTCCAGAGGTGGGTTTTATTGATGGAATGGGTGCAGTAGGGGGCCAACCTCATATTCTTTCAGAGGGCCCAAAATATATCCATCAATCAGTGTTTTTCAACCGGTAAGAGGTCAATAAAACAGCTGGAGTCGAAAACAATGTCTCATAACCTCAGGAAAGCCTTTTAATGACCATAGCATGTTAGTTTACTAGAAAAATGAGCTAGGAGTATTTTGCTAAATATGTGCTCTATATTACATTATTTTACTTTATTATAAACGTTTTCTTATAATAAAAAAACACATTATATTTAATTTGAGTTGTTATTTTCCATCTTTAATTATAATAATAGCTGATAGGCCTGATGTTTACAGCATTAGGTGTGATATTTGTTTTTCTTGAGAAAAATTAACATGTATCTACTGTACCTAACATTAATCCAGATGAATCGATATTGAATCAAGATCGGAATCAAATCACTAGAATTGAATTGAAATCGTGAAATATGTGTCAAGCAATAATAAACAGTCATTGTAGCCTACCATGTAAACATTCACTCAACTTAATTCAATTCTGTTTAGTTACCAAATGTTTTGACCATCACAATACACTTACTGTGATGCAAGGGTTTTTTTTACACCCCCCCCCCCCCCCCCCCAAACAAACAAAAACATACAAAATTGTATTGTTCGCAGGTGTTTTTTAATAGTTCAACATGAGCTTTTAATGATAGCATTCTGACTCCGTTTCAGAAATCTGGCCACCTTATACTGTGGTAAAAGGTCTGACACAAGGTTAATGTACACAATTAGACACAGTTTAATTTAAACAGAAGGCAAATCCTACATAGAGGCGGGAATCTGATAACAGAAGAACATGCTGAGAGAGAAGCGTCTCGAAATGAGAGTTTCTGCTTATTCACGGCGATGTTAAAGGTAAAGTTGTGAGGGCGAATATGAGTGATCTCATCATCAGCCACTGTTGCTTGTAAACACAGGGAGTCATGTGACGCGCGTGAGTCAGAGTCATGTGACCGAGCCACGCCCTCCTCGCGCCGGAGTGACGGCATTCTCCCGCGCTGGGACTCTTCAGGAGACTTCGAGAATAAAGGAGAAAGAGCAAAGGGAGGCTTCAAGAATAAAGAGTGTGTGGAAAATGTTGTGAATAATGTAGGTCAGGGCGGCAGCACGAACTCGAGTCACCATCACATGTCAACACTGAAAGTTACATGTAGCTTAAAACTGAGGTCATCTATTCAAAGATAAAGTTGAAAGATATGGATGTTCATATTTTATTATTATTAATAAAAATCATAAGTCTTCACACAACTGACTTGTCTCTTTAGAGTTACTTTACAGAGGGATGAATTTGTCTCATATTTGATGAAGTTTACATCCTTGGTTATTATTTTCCTGATAATCACTGTGAAGCTGCTTTGAAATGATCCATATTGTATAAACATAATAGAAATTAATGTGACTTTACATTTCTAGTATTGTGGTATATATACAAATCAACGCAATATCTCTAACTGGGACGTTTCAGTAGTAGGCAGTAATGGATGAGAAAATAATCCATATTACAAAAATAAAACAATGCAAATGTTACAAAATGTGGGTTATTGAGAATGAATGGGGGAAAGTCACGTGAGAGCAGGCGATCCTCCATTGCGCAGTGATTGGCTATGATTGGCTATTATTGGATACGATATGATTGGTTATGATTGGATATGATTGGTTATGATTGGATATGACTGGTTCATGCAATAAATCGCGCGTCTTGTTTTTTGTGCGCATTTGCGAATCGCCAGAGTGAACAACATTGTTAATGAGAAGACTTTAATAAAAAATAAACAACTCAGACACTGGAATATCACTGCATTATGACACATCAAAATCAAATGTGAAATGTCCTAAAACTGTGATGACTGTGGGTTTTCTATCGGTCAATCAGCTTG
Source organism: Leucaspius delineatus (assembly GCA_023718395.1). NCBI lineage: Eukaryota > Metazoa > Chordata > Actinopteri > Cypriniformes > Leuciscidae > Leucaspius > Leucaspius delineatus. The sequence goes on along the minus strand of CM043367.1, from coordinate 3,510,595 downwards.
GTGCTAACCCTAACCCTAACCCTAACCCTGACCCTAACCCTGACCCTAACCCTAACCCTAACCCTAACCCTAACCTGACCCTGACCCTAACCCTAACCCTAACCCTAACCCTAGCCCTAACCCTAACCCTGACCCTGACCCTGACCCTGACCCTAACCCTAACCCTAACTCTAACCCTAACCCTAACCCTAACCCTAACCCTAACCCTAACCCTGACCCTGACCCAGACCCACATCTCCGTGTCGGACCAGTGTTTACTGAGCTTGATAACTGATGATCTGAAAATAAGATGACTATTAAAAAGAAAAGTATTGTATTAGAATTTAGATAGAAGAAACCAAGAGATAGAGAAACCTATAGAATTTGGTTTCTCCTTTTTGATGTAATGTTTATTTAGTCAGAAAATGTGAGAACAGTAAGTGTAACTGGGACATGAATCCACATGTGTGTATGTGTGGGTAGTAAGGGCCGTCACTCATGATGACACAGCACTTTATTCACTGTAGTGTAGCAGAAACACAGCAGTATATGAGGGTTAGTAGAGCTCGAGTGAGGAGTTCATGTTCACACTGACACAGCAGGATCACACGTGTGGGAAAACAACCACTACAATCAACATAATATATCGATATTTCAATAAATTAATATATACATATATAATAATATACATGTGAAAAGAAAAACGTGTTTAACTAGGCTATATTATTATACAGCTGTAGAGAGAGAGAGAGATTGTGTGGTATTCCCTGTCTCAAGTTATAAATGTAGCTAGTGGAGAATGAGATGACATTCACATTATGTTTATTAATATCGCATGTTTATGATGATGCTGTATTGTTTGGCCGTGATGCGGTGGGTTATTCAGAGGGAATTTCCCCTCTCATATATTGCGATGTCATTCCTCAGGCCACTCTGTTTTCTAATGCGACTCACATGATCAAAGTCAACATGAACCCTGTCCTCCTGTGAGACGCGCGAGGCCACGCCTCCAAACCTGCGCTCGCGCCTACGATTGGCTGAACGCGCGCAGGAATTTGCATATGACGTCGCAGGAGTATATACGGAACTGAAGGCTGAGGAAGAGACGCATTCTCACGCACTCTCACGCACTCAGCGCTCGCGTTCAAGAAGAGGATTTCTGCTGCGCAACACGTCTAAAGGTTCGCCTAAACACGATATCTGCGCTAAAATGTCGATGACAGTGAAAGCGTACCTGCTCGGGAAGGACGACTGCAACAAGGAGATCCGTCGCTTCGCCGTGGATCAGGACGTGTCAACAAGTTTCGAGTATTTGAAGAGAAAAGTGCTCGATGTTTTTGTCGGTCTCGGGACTGCGCCCTTTCAAATGCACTATAAAGGTACGTCAGATTGTTTTAAAAATGTATCGTACGTGTGTGTAAACATACTATTATTGTCTTATCTCAGTTTTAACAGCTTAACATGATGTTTTAACTTAACTACACGAAGTCTAAATGAGATTCTATAAAGTGACAATATTTTGTCGCTAATATATTGTCACTTTATGTTGCCAGTATACTGTCAACATATAACCGTCACTTTCAGGAAAATGAATCTCTTCAAAATAAAATTAAATATAATATTAATTTTTTTGTTTTGTTTTTTTATATATGGTACTATATTGTAAGATATAGTTTTTTTTGTTGCATATTGACACCCTAAAAGTTTTGTGAGCATTATAATACTATTAAATGACATGTCATGTGAAATGGTTGTTATATCCAGAATCTACATGAAAAGTAAACATGATCAGCATAATGGTGACTGTGTGTGTGTTGTGTGTAGATGAGGACGGTGACCTGATCGCTTTCTCCTCTGATGACGAGCTGATGATGGGGTTGGCTCTGGTGAAGGACGACACCTTCCGGCTCTTCATCAAGCGTAAGTCACAATCACACACAAGATACTTCTCATTACCGGAACATATTATATATATCTATTCACATAGATTTTAGTGCAGTTTGGTCCACATTTAAAGATTGCTCTACTTAACCTGTTAAGCTTCACCAGTGCGTCGGCGCACTGAAGCGTTTTTTTTTTATTTAGTTAAAAATTACTATCAGATTTAATGTTATACATTGACAAACTATACATCATTAAAAAGATATAAGACTCAAGTTTCAGTATTTGACCACTATTGTATTCTGAAAAACTTATAGTGACAGTTATGTCTTAATTTGTGTCAGGAGTTATGAAATGAAAAAATGAGTCGATACCTTTAATATGAATTATGACCGTCAGCCGCTTTCATTCATAAAAAACTCCCGTGCTGTCGTCATGACAGCGATACACAAAACAACGTCCCTCAGGGCTTTAGCTCAAAAATGTGCAGATTTGGAGAAATATTGATATATTTTCATAAGTTTTCATCAGATTTCTATAGACAGGAATAATATTTATTGAATTTATGCCCAAATGCGTCGATGTAATCATTATGAGCGCTGGACACTGTGATGTATGGTGTTTTCAATCCATACCAACAGCCTGAGGGCGCTACATTCACAATAATAGTCCATTTATGTAACATGAAGAAGAACCATGATCATGTGACAATCCAGGAAGTCTCGAACACACACAAAGTTATCAGAGATCGTTGTTACATGCAGAAAAAAGACTTTTTGAAGACAATAAACATGATTGAAATGATATTTGGTTTACCTGTGTTCTTCAAATAATGTCAGGTATTTCCATAATAATAGATTATATTTATAATGTATTGCTAATCGATATAGACTTTATCATTGTGCAGAATAATAAAAAATATATATTTTCTGTCTGATTTTTTAATCTGAAGCGAAATTATATCACAGAAGATTATTTAAAACACTCTACTTGCGTTATAAATTAAGTTTGAAGCACAAAAATGGTTTTAATCTCATAAATTGTCGTGTATTGATGGTGTGCTAAGCTAACATGCTAGCTAGCTCTAGGTGCACCTGCCACATATTGCAGTTATCCTTTTATAATTTTTTTCTAAATATGCTTACTAAAATGTTTCATTATTTAAGCAGGGCATTTGATCCAGTTTTTAAATGTTAAGTAAGAACTTTGATAAAAGAAATTAGGGATTGAAACCCTATGAATAGCCAGTCGTTAGTAACTATAATGCAGACAAAAGAAATGCATATTTACAGCCATAACCAGTCTGGAGAGGTGTTAATGTGTGCAGGGGGAGACTGAGACTGAATGGGGCTCGTTTGCACCACAAAACAATAGAGACAATATACTGGATAGATGGTTAGAAGATGGCAATAAACATCAGAAGCATCTTTAACGTCAAATCAAAATAAAGTCAACTGACATGGTCTTGAAAAACATGTAACTAAATACAGAGTTTTGGACTTATTATCTTCAGATTTTAAACATAAAATGTTTAGACATGTGGCTTTAGCTGCAGTGCATTTCTAGATTGCTCCAGTGCCAACTTCAATTTTATTTTCATGAGGATGTTTCATAAAAAATAATTTCTAATAACTTTACAAAACTTTGAAGCTATTTATAACAATTTTTTTTCATTATGACAATAATTAATTCTACATTTACAATAAACTGCCAGGTGTCAGCTTTCAAATGAGATCATACTTGTGCTTTTAGTGCAAAGGGTTCATGAACTGTATCTGTTTAAGTTTGGGTATGTCATTTCTGGGGATTTTTCAAAAGTAGCGTTGCAGCTTAACAGGTTAAACACCTCGCCTCACCTTATAAGTGTCGGTGATGTGGTCTATTAAGCCATAAATACAGTGAAATGCAGTTTAAACACACCATGACTTCACTATAATTTTCAATACACAGGTACACTCTTCTATTATGAACATTTAAAATATTAAAAACAATGACTAGGTAGTGTAACTGTATGAAACAAAGCCAGATCAGAATGCACTGAGCCATTGTGTGGTCATGTGACTAGAAAACCATAAACAGGAAGTGTCACTGAGGCCCATTAAACCTTTATGACCGTGACTGCGTCCAAAATCACACACTCTCTGAGGAGGAACTGGATTTGAATAAGAGCGAACTTCATCAGGCTGCCCACGACTAAAGATTACATTAGTAGTGGCACGTTTGATATTAATTTAAATAACTTCTGATAATTATTGATGTTTTCAGTGTGGGGTGTAAAGATGAAGTTGATGACACTGACTTACTTAAATGCACATTAAGTAAACGCGATGCTAATCTAGCTTCCACACTCTGGATATGTGTCTAATAGTGCACATTATTAATGTTAATGTTAATGTTAGCGGCCATGCAAAGTGACTAACGTTAAGCTACTTCAAATCATAAGCCATTTTTGATGTCGATGAATGAAAGGGCAAACGCTTGGGTTTTCTGCCTGACGTCATCATCACGTGGACCAGCGGTGTTCATGATCTGTCTGTTTATTAACCGACTCATTTAAACCTGTTGGACTGAGCCTCTTCTCGCCGACTCTTCAGGCGAGCCCTGCCACAGTAGACACTAGATAGTATGCATGTAATCTGGACACACTGCATTCATGTTGTCACTGAGCCTACCGGTGTCAGTTGTCACTTCTGTTCACAAAAGCTGTGTTATGAATGCTTTGAATCCTCCTTTCGCCCATGTGTCAAAGTCAGTCGATGTTATTGAAGAAGTAAGTGATTTATGAAAAGGCTTGGTTAGTTCAGGGCAAATGTTTTAACTATAAGAAATTTGTTTAAACAAATGTGTGCACAGGAGTATTCAAGGAAAATACTTTCTTGTTACCTGATGGTTACACTACCTGGCTGTTTTTCTTTTTTTTTGGATTTAATGTTTTTATTTTATTTAAAGTCCCCTGTAGTCAATCATTTTATCCGTTAAAACTCCTCTTTGATCACTAAAATTAAACATTTAAGTGTTTTTCTTCATGCCATTAAAATATCTTGAATGTAACGCGACACCCTTGCCTCATTTAGTATGCGTGGTTCTATGAATATGCAAATGAGCCCCGCCTCCACTCACTCACTCAGCTCAGAGATCCACTGGTTGACGATCACACGTTGATCTGATTGGTTACAAGGTAGTTTGTGGCGTCAGAAACACCAGCGATGTCAAAGCGTGTTTTTGAGACTGTCTTTGGTTCACTGCAGTTTTAAGGAGGAAATACTCAGCAATGCTGTCGACTTATGAATTTACACATGGTTTGAGTTAAAGCAGATTATAAACACCATATAGACACATAAACAACATTAAAAGCTGGATTTTCCCCTTTGTATAGACTGTTTAAATAGTGTTCTTGAGTTTATTCTCTGCGTTTGAGGTCTAGAATACTGTAACGTCTGTTCCCTGCTTCCTTTCCTGCTAATTGCCACTTACATAATATGTACAATTTATTATAATCTCTTTTGGTGGGAAAAGTGTATGATGATGACATTAAATGCAAATGGAAATTCATGGTTACACTTTATTTTAAGGTGTCATTGTTACAGTGCAATTATATATTTAAGTACTGAGTAATATTAATTACATGTACTTACTATAGGGTTAGGGTTGAGGGTTAGTTGCATGTAATTATGCATAATTTACCGTTATTACTATGTTAAGTACATGTAACATATGTAACGAGGACAGTGTTAT
>CM043367.1:3482500-3500000 GCA_023718395.1 Leucaspius delineatus | reverse complement strand
TGCTGAAATGAACATTAAGATTAATAAATGCTAATGAAGCATTGTTCAGTTTTAGTTCATATTAACTAAAGAAGTTAAATAATGTTAACTAATGAAACCTTATTGTAAAGTGTGACCAGGATAACGATTACTCAGGTGATTAGCACATACTTAAGTTCATTACTGGCCTTTTATGCAAAATATATATATATTTTCAACACTTCATGCTATTAATGATCATTATCATCATCATGTATGCATATTACTTACAGGTTGTTGTTAAGTAAAGCTCTATATTTGTGTAATCGCAGTTATGAATGTCATAATCAGTGAGCTGAGTTTAGTTAAAGCCTGGGTTGTGTTTAATCCTCAGTTTGAGTAAACGGATGTAATCGGGTGAATCAGTCACCGCTGGTCTTCTACACTCTGTCCTTTCTCTTCGCAATAAAAACCTTCTCCAAAATATTTGTTGTATTTGAATATTTTAATTTTTTTTTATGTGTAAGACTTTTATGTGTAAGACAAAATCTAGTTTTTCCAGTATGAATATGTCAGGCTTAAGGTTATGAATAAGCTGCTGTGTTCCAAAACAATGACAAAATTCACATTTATGAGATATAATCATTCTAAACTCAGTCTCTCACTTCCGCTAAAATGGATCAGGGATTTTTATGACATCACCGCAGACTTCAGCTTCTCATCACGTCATCTGTCCAATCAAATGCTTTCTAGAATCTGAAGCTCCACCCCTATGCTATAAACACCCCCTGGCCGAAGCGACCGTTGACTCATCACAGAGCAATATGTGTTGAGTGTGTGCTCAGTTGCTGAAATGCTGGAGTTTTATTGTTTTCCAACTGTACGTTGGTTAAGAATGAAATGAATGAATCCTCTACTGTTGAATCCAGCGCATCATCAGCGCTCTGATTCGCTTCCATAGTGCTGTCAGTCTGTGAGGTAAACTAAACGCTATTGGCTGTTTGAAAAGGGGGAGGAGCCATTCAATATGCCCCGCATTAGCTCCTAGTGGAAATTACGTCAACGCATCAAAGCTGTGCATATCAAGACACCTCAGTGGGACTCAGGGTGAGAGATTATGCCCCTTTCACAAGATGTATATAAATCTGTGGCGTCTCCAGAGTGTCTCTGTGAAATTCCACCTCAAAATACAGATCATTTATTATAGCTTGTCAAATTTGCCCCTTTTTGTGTGTGAGCAAAAACACACTGGTTTTGTGTGTCCCTTTAAATGCAAATGAGCTTTAGCTCCGCCTCTGTTCAGAAGAGGGCGGAGTCTTTACACAAGCTTCAGAAACTCCAGCTATAGAGCTGGTAAGTCCCGCCCCTTCCGCTAACCCCGCTGGACCTCAAAGTTGAAAAATCGTCAATGCAAGTGAATGGGAGAAAATAATTATTTTCTGGTCCCGTTTGAATTGTGCCATGAATATGAACATATGTTGTCTGAATTTTTTATATAATCTTTCATGTCACGAGTTTGACAGTGTATGGTATGATTCTTCGGCTAGCAGTTGTGGAAAAGACATAACGAGAAAGACTACATGTCGCCTATGTGACGTCACCCCATAAAGTTGACTTACCCGTGGTTTTCGCCAACCTCAACGATTTTGTCCTCTCCCTGAAAGAAGGCGGTGAAGTGCACCAAAGACACAGCCATGTTTAGCGGGATCCGTGAGCTAGTGTCCGTGTGCGAGTGCTGGTGACGTTTCAAACGCGTCGAGAGTTGTAGTCCACAAAGTGCTCTCACACAAAGTCTAACCTTATCGAACTTCTACCCGCTAAATTGTAGCATTCTTTACACGAAAAGTTATATAAAAAATTCACAGACAACATATGTTCATATTCATGGCACAATTCAAACGGGACCAGAAAATAATTATTTTCTCCCATTCACTTGCATTGACGATTTTTCAACCTAGAGGTCCAGTTGGGGTTTTACGGATGGGCGGGACTTACCAGCTCTATAACAACACAGGCCAATCTCACTCATCCAGAATCACCAGTAGCGAGCGCATATTATAAGATCCTCTTCCTGAGTGAAATCTGATCAGCTTATTTTTTGACACGCTTGCAGAGAAAGGCTCACCAGAACAGTTACTGGGTTTCACTCTTCATGTTTTCTGTGTTGGTAGATGCACCGGAGACCCGATTATAGCACTTACACGCGGACAAACTCTCATGATATTTCACCTTTAACTACCAGTGCATTTTATATTTATTGAAGAGAACATTGAAACATCACACAACTTTGTTTGTTAAACATCCTTGAACGAAAATGTTTCAGATAGAATGCATCGTATTCTTCAAAGCGTGTCGTCGAAGTCTTCATCAGTGAGAAACAGTGGGTTATAGGACAGCTTTGGCGTCTTGGCCCGTTCACAGAGTGTGTGATCAGAACCTGAAGGCTTGAGTGTGTGTTCAGAACCTGAAGGCTTGAGTGTGTGACTGCTGGTGTTACTGGACACAGAAACGCCCCACACACACGTCTCGTCATCGGGAGGAGATCTGCGCTCAACACCATCTTCCACTTCTGTGGGATAAGCCATCGCTGTGTCATCACTGCTCTGAGGGAAAGCCTGGTCTTGATCATCATCCTCTTCCTCATCAACACTGAGGAACTTATCCCATCTGGAGTCCTTCTCAAGCCTCTGACGCGCAGACACTGGAGGAGTTACGCTGGGTCTGGTCCCGGCGACAGCTGGCGGCTTGTGCTGCTGTTTATCTCCAGGGTTCTCCACTGCGTGTGTGTGTGTGAAGCTGTAAACAGCCTGGCGGGATGATGGGAGATTTGTGCGACGGCGCGGGATCACGTCACCTGACCCTGAGCTGAACCTCCTGTCGTGCTGCAAGAGATACAAGACATCAGACCTGCGTCTCAATGTCCACTATCCACCCTAAACAGTGTGTGAGATTACAATAAGTGCGTCTTAATGTCCACTATCCACCCTAAACAGTGTGTGAGATTACAATAAGTGCGTCTCAATGTCCACTATCCACCCTAAACAGTGTGTGAGATTACAATAAGTGCGTCTCAATGTCCACTATCCACCCTAAACAGTGTGTGAGATTACAATAAGTGCGTCTCAATGTCCACTATCCACCCTAAACAGTGTGTGAGATTACAATAAGTGCGTCTCAATGTCCACTATCCACCCTAAACAGTGTGTGAGATTACAATAAGTGCGTCTCAATGTCCCCTATCCACCCTAAACAGTGTGTGAGATTACAATAAGTGCGTCTCAATGTCCACTATCCACCCTAAACAGTGTGTGAGATTACAATAAGTGTGTCTCAATGTCCCCTATCCACCCTAAACAGTGTGTGAGATTACTCTCGACAGAAAGAATACACACTTTGAGGGAGTAGTGTAAGCCGGCAAGAGTGAAGTGTGTTTTCTCCTAGATCAGGGTATTTTGCAGATGTGTGTGTGTGTGTGTGTGTGTTTCACCAGATGTGGCCTCTTCAGCCCAGAGCAGCCGGTCCAGGACTCCTCTTCCTCACACACATCAGGAGAGCGCTTCACACTGGAGGCTTTCTGCCGTTTGCTGTTCACAAATACTACACAGAGTTAAACATTGCCATTTCTTCACATGGTTAATAATAAAGTCTGAAAATACTAGACAAGTTAAGCATTTTCCATGATGCTTCTGTGCGAAGATTCTTTGTTTTTATTAATAATTACAAGATTTTCAACTCTTTCCCTGCCAGGGTTCTGGTCACTTTCACAAGACGGCCCTCAGAATATTTGAATACATCTGAACATGCAATATATCAAAAGAAAGAACAGAGTCTCTGCTTGTAAACAACAAAAAATCTGGTTTATTCTAGCTTAATTCTTTTGTAAGTTTCATAAAAAAAAGCAAAATTTTGAGCAAAAAAACGGAGAAATAGCATTTTTGTCAAAATCTTCGTCCAAATGTGATTCAGAGCGATGATGAAAACACAGAAGCAGTATCAGGGCCCGTCTACGCGGAGCCTGGCCACTCCCTATTAACTCCTATTGTACCGAATGTTAGCTGCAGTTCCACCAGAGTTCCACTGGGGGCGCTCGCAGACGAGTGCAAAATGAATGGGAGTCTATGGAGCTAGACGGCTAAATTTGTCTCTTTCACCCGATTGCCGTTGAGAAATCTCAGATTTGATTGTAGGTTTTGCAAGTTCAACATGGTTTATAGGTCGAAAGTTGAACGAATGAGTACTTGTCGATTTCTTACAGGTTGAGTTGTTGTTGCCCATAACACGCTAGCATTCTGCTAATGAACGCCGATTGGTCAGTGAAGGACTGATTACGACCAGAGATACCGCTTGATGGCATCGTGTCATCCGAAGCGGGACCAGAAACAAACAAAACAAAAACTCTTCTAGCACGTGTGTTTACCTGTGTCAGCTGTGTCGTGTGTTTGCCTGTGTCAGCTGTGTCGTGTGTTTGCCTGTGTCAGCTGTGTCGTGTGTTTGCCTGTGTCAGCTGTGTCGTGTGTTTGCCTGTGTCAGCTGTGTCGTGTGTTTGCCTGTGTCAGCTGTGTCGTGTGTTTGCCTGTGTCAGCTGTGTCGTGTGTTTGCCTGTGTCAGCTGTGTCGTGTGTTTCCCTGTGTCAGCTGTGTCGTGTGTTTGCCTGTGTCAGCTGTGTCGTGTGTTATCTGTGTCAGCTGTGTCGTGTGTTTACCTGTCAGCTGTGTCGTGTTTACCTGTGTCAGCTGTGTCGTGTGTTTACCTGTCAGCTGTGTCGTGTTTACCTGTGTCAGCTGTGTCGTGTGTTTACCTGTCAGCTGTGTCGTGTTTACCTGTGTCAGCTGTGTCGTGTGTTTGCCTGTGTCAGCTGTGTCGTGTGTTTGCCTGTGTCAGCTGTCGTGTGTTTGCCTGTGTCAGCTGTGTCGTGTGTTTGCCTGTGTCAGCTGTGTCGTGTGTTTACCTGTGTCGTGTGTTTGCCTGTGTCAGCTGTGTCGTGTGTTTGCCTGTGTCAGCTGTGTCATGTGTTTGCCTGTGTCAGCTGTATCGTGTGTTTCCCTGTGTCAGCTGTGTCGTGTGTTTGCCTGTGTCGGTTCTGTCGTGTGTTTGCCTGTGTCGGCTGTGTCGTGTGTTTACCTGTCTCGGCTGTGTCGTGTGTTTCCCTGTGTCGGCTGTGTTGTGTGTTTGCCTGTGTCAGCTGTGTCGTGTGTTTGCCTGTGTCAGCTGTGTCGTGTGTTTCCCTGTGTCAGCTGTGTCGTGTGTTTGTCTGTGTCAGCTGTGTCATGTGTTTGCCTGTGTCGGCTGTGTCGTGTGTTTGCCTGTGTCGGCTATGTCGTGTTTACCTGTCTCGGCTGTGTCGTGTGTTTGCCTGTGTCGGCTGTGTGTCGTGTGTTTGCATGTGTCAGCTGTGTCGTGTGTTTGCCTGTCTCGGTTGTGTCGTGTGTTTGCCTGTGTCGGCTGTGTCGTGTGTTTGCCTGTGTCGGCTGTGTCATGTGTTTGCCTGTGTCGGCTGTGTCGTGTGTTTCCGTGTCGGCTGTGTCGTGTGTTTCCCTGTCGGCTGTGTCGTGTTTACCTGTGTCGGCTGTGTCGTGTGTTTGCCTGTGTCAGCTGTGTCGTGTGTTTGCCTGTGTCAGCTGTGTCATGTGTTTGCCTGTGTCAGCTGTATCGTGTGTTTCCCTGTGTCAGCTGTGTCGTGTGTTTGCCTGTGTCGGTTCTGTCGTGTGTTTGCCTGTGTCGGCTGTGTCGTGTGTTTACCTGTCTCGGCTGTGTCGTGTGTTTCCCTGTGTCGGCTGTGTTGTGTGTTTGCCTGTGTCAGCTGTGTCGTGTGTTTCCCTGTGTCAGCTGTGTCGTGTGTTTGTCTGTGTCAGCTGTGTCGTGTGTTTCCCTGTGTCGTGTTTACCTGTGTCGGCTGTGTCGTGTTTACCTGTGTCGTGTGATTACCTGTGTCGGCTGTGTCGTGTGTTTCCCTGTGTCGGCTGTGTCGTGTGTTTGCCTGTGTCGGCTGTGTGTCGTGTGTTTGCCTGTGTCGGCTGTGTCGTGTGTTTCCCTGTGTCGGCTGTGTCGTGTGTTTCCCTGTCGGCTGTGTCGTGTGTTTCCCTGTGTCGGCTGTGTCGTGTGTTTGCCTGTGTCGGCTGTGTGTCGTGTGTTTGCCTGTGTCGGCTGTGTCGTGTGTTTCCCTGTGTCGGCTGTGTCGTGTGTTTCCCTGTCGGCTGTGTCGTGTGTTTCCCTGTGTCGGCTGTGTCGTGTGTTTCCCTGTCGGCTGTGTCGTGTGTTTACCTGTGTCAGCTGTGTCGTGTGTTTGCCTGTGTCAGCTGTGTCGTGTGTTTGCCTGTGTCAGCTGTGTCGTGTGTTTCCCTGTGTCGGCTATGTCGTGTTTACCTGTGTCGGCTGTGTCGTGTGTTTCCCTGTGTCGGCTATGTCGTGTTTACCTGTGTCGGCTGTGTCGTGTTTACCTGTGTCGGCTGTGTCATGTGTTTGCCTGTGTCGGCTGTGTCTTGTGTTTGCCTGTGTCGGCTGTGTGTCGTGTGTTTGCCTGTGTCGGCTGTGTCGTGTGTTTCCCTGTGTCGTGTGTTTGCCTGTGCAGCTGTGTCGTGTGTTTGCCTGTGTCAGCTGTGTCGTGTGCTTCCCTGTGTCAGCTGTGTCGTGTGTTTACCTGTGTCGTGTGTTTGCCTGTGTCAGCTGTGTCGTGTGTTTGCCTGTGTCAGCTGTGTCGTGTTTACCTGTGTCGTGTGTTTGCCTGTGTCGGCTGTGTCGTGTGTTTGCCTGTGTCGGCTGTGTCGTGTGTTTGCCTGTCGGCTGTGTGGTGTGTTTCCGTGTCGGCTGTGTGGTGTGTTTCCCTGTGTCGGCTGTGTCGTGTGTTTCCCTGTCGGCTGTGTCGTGTTTACCTGTGTCGGCTGTGTCGTGTGTTTCCCTGTGTCGTGTGTTTGCCTGTGCAGCTGTGTCGTGTGTTTGCCTGTGTCAGCTGTGTCGTGTGCTTCCCTGTGTCAGCTGTGTCGTGCGTTTACATGTGTCGTGTGTTTGCCTGTGTCAGCTGTGTCGTGTGTTTGCCTGTGTCAGCTGTGTCGTGTTTACCTGTGTCGTGTGTTTGCCTGTGTCGGCTGTGTCGTGTGTTTGCCTGTGTCGGCTGTGTCGTGTGTTTGCCTGTCGGCTGTGTGGTGTGTTTCCGTGTCGGCTGTGTGGTGTGTTTCCCTGTGTCGGCTGTGTCGTGTGTTTCCCTGTCGGCTGTGTCGTGTTTACCTGTGTCGGCTGTGTCGTGTGTTTCCCTGTGTTATGTGGGATTGTTCTAATCTGTGTTTCGTTGCAGTTTTCCTGATAGCTCACCTGCAATCAATGGGTTAATTGGTGCCACCTGAAGGGAGCCACTTTAAATCTTGGACACATGCTCTCACTCTCTATCTCTCGTCTTGCAGCCAGAACTGCAGCAGTAGTGTTTCTGCTTCTACAGTCCCCTTTTTCTTTAATACTAAATAAACTTTATTTTGATTGGCAAACTTTTGTTGTCATGTCCTTTATGTTGCATCCCTAGAGCCAGGGTTGTAACATAATGGGGGCTCGTCCAATTTGGTTGGTAAAAAGCATTTGTTTCTTTTGATATTTTGGGGACTGTATTTGTTTATTCCCTTTGATTGAGATCATTTGGTGAGTATGGTTGTTTGAGTATTTTTGAATATATGCATGAGTTTTCCCGGTTAGGAAGGGTGAGAGTTCCAGCTGGGTTGATTATTCAATCCTTCCATCGGTTCACTCTTTTATTTTTCCTTTTTTGTTTTCGAGGTTATTCTGGGTGGAGACTTGTTCTCTGTCGGGGGTAAGCATTTCAGAACTGTGACCTTTGATTAAATGGCTCACAGTTGCTGAGGTTTTGCTTTTAAAGTCGCCTCGTGCCCGGTACACCTCAGAAGATAGATAGGAGTTAGAAGTGTTAGGCAGGTATCCGGGTGTATTTCATGTGCTTTATATTGTGTTTGAGCTCAGCAACCATGCTCACTTTTTGATGGAAGTGAAAGAGGAATACTTAAGTTAGGTGAGTTAAAAAAAATTTGAGGTACTGTAGTGTTTATTTGGTCCATGATCCTAACTTTAGTGTGTTAGCAGTGTTTGTGTGAAGTTCCTTTGTGGACTTTTTGTGTAGACTAATGCCCAGGATTGCCTTTAGATATTCGTGATTGCTTGGGGTGAGTAATCTTCTGTGGTTGGGTTAGTTCTACTTCTGTGTAAGGCTTTAAAAGCTTTGTTTGAGAGCATTTTTGCTGCTATTTGTCATTTTTGTAGCTCTGTGCTATTGGACCTGTTGTGTTAGCTGAACTTCTGTGTAGGAAGTAGTGTTACTACTTAAGTGTAGTTAGTGTTGAGTTTAGTAATGGCTTCTTTAGAAGACTTCCTAAAGGAACCTTCAGAGGAGTTACTTGAGTTTTTCACAAAGGATCAACTTTTGCAGTTGTCCTCTCATTATGATATTCCCATCACAAGTAGTGAGAAGCGACTGAAGGATAGTGTGAAGGAAATCATTAGAAGTGTTTTGATTGACAATGGTGTCTTGAAGGTTAAGCAGGTTTCCCCACAATCCATGACTGCTCCTTTGTCTGAAGCTGCCATTGAGCTTAGGCTCCGAGAGCTAGCTTTCCAGGAGAAACAGCTAGAGGTTAATAGAAAATTAAGAGAGAGTGAACAAGAGGCTAGGGAGAAGGATAGAAAATTAAGAGAGAAAGAAATGCTTCTTGAACATGAACGGTCTCTTAAAGAGTTGGAATTAAAAGCGGCTGCTTTAACTCCAAGAGGTTATGTTTCTCCATTTGATGTTGGTAGACATATTAAGTTGGTACCTCCTTTTTCTGAGAAAGATGTTGAGAGATATTTTTCTCATTTTGAACGGGTGGCAACCACATCAAAGTGGCCTAGGACTATGTGGACTTTGCTTTTACAAAGTATCTTGGTAGGTAAAGCTCAGGAAGCTTATTCCACTCTAAGCCTTGAGAAGAGTGCTAATTATGATGAGGTTAAAGCAGCTATATTGAAGGCATATGAGCTGGTTCCTGAAGCTTACCGCCAGCGCTTTCGAGGTTGTACAAAACTTGCTCACGATACTTATGTTGAGTTTGCAAAACAGAAGGAGAATCTGTTTGATCGGTGGTGTACATATCAGAAGGTGGAAAGTAAGGAACATCTTAGACAACTCATTTTGCTTGAGGAATTTAAAAACTGTCTGCCTGAGGTTGTTTCGGTTTATTTGAATGAGCAGAAGGCAGTGACTTTAGAACAAGCTGCAATCTTGGCAGATGAGTTTGTCTTAACCCATAAGGTACATTTTGGTGACAAACGGGCTGAGTTTCAGGACCAGATTGAGCACAGTAGTTCTCGGTTTGTAAAGTCTGTGCCCTTTGCCTCATCACCTGCCAATAAAATGACTAATGATGGTTTGATTTCAGAAAGGGCTTGTTTTTATTGTAAGAGACCAGGTCATCTTATCGCAGATTGTCCTGTTTTAAGTAAGAAACAGAAGTCCGCAAAGACTGTAGCATTTGTAAGCCCTGTGCCAAGCCTTCCTTTGGCATCTTCAGTTGCTAATGTTTCATGCAAGAAAGGTGAGTTAGCTGGCTCATCATCATTTCCGATGGATGGTTTTGTGTATCTGTCTTCTGACCCTGAACACAGGCAAGCTATCAAGATCTGGAGAGATACTGGAGCTTTTCAATCTGTGATTTTACGTAATGTCTTGTCCTTCAATGAAAAGTCAGCTCAAGGTTCAGAGGTAATTGTTAAAGGTTTTGGTTGGGGATTTTTGTCTATGCCTTTACATAGCATTAATTTCCAATCAGATTTAATCTCTGGTGATGTTGTTGTGGCACTTAGTTCCCAGATTCCCATAGATGGGGTGTCCTTTATCCTAGGGAATGATCTAGCTGGTGGGAAGGTGTTAGCTGTCCCTGAAGTAACCTCTACTGTCCTCAAGTCAGATGGTCCAGACGAACTTGAATTGGCATTTCCAGAAACTTTTCCTGTCTGTGCAACTACTCGTGCTATTGCTAAGAGGCAAGTTGAAGCCAAATCTTCCAACAGTCAATCTGTGATTCCACTTTATGATACTTTCATGGCCCAAGGTGACATGAACTTGGCAGGGAGTGGAAAGATGTTTCCATCTCGTGAACAGTTAATTCTTGAGCAAAAGCAAGACCCCACTTTGTCACCCATGTTTGAAGATTTAGTGTCTGATGAAGTGCTATCAAATGTTGCTTCTGGTTATTTTGTTAGTGATGGTGTTTTGATGAGAAAGTGGACAGATCCAAAAATACCATGTGAGGATGACTGGAGTAGTGTGTTTCAAGTGGTGGTTCCAGAAGTTTATCGATCTGACCTATTGTATCTCGCCCATGATCATTGTCTGTCTGGTCACTTGGGGGTCAGGAAAACTTTGGATCGTGTGTTAAGGCATTATTTTTGGCCTGTGGTGAAGACCTACTGCAAAGAGTTTGAGAGAGATTGGGATGATGGCATTCCTCTACTCCTCTTCGCAGTTAGAGAGGTGGTTCAGGAATTTCTTGGTTTCAGTCCAGCTGAACTTGTGTTTGGCCATACTGTGAGGGGGCCCTTGAAATTGGTAATGGAGAAATGGTTAGATGTTGAGCATTCTATTCCTACAACCCTCTTGGACTTTGTCTAATTTTCGTTTTAGGCTTAGTAGAGCTTGTGAACTGGCCAAAGAGAATTTGAAAGCAGCCCAGGATATGAAGACTTGGTATGACCAAAAGGCTAAACATTGTGTGTTCTGTTCAGGAGACCAAGTGCTGGTGCTCTTACCAATATTGGGTTCTGCATTGCAGGCTCAATATAGTGGACCGTATACCATTGATCGGAAAGTTGGTGAGTGTAACTACTTGGTTAAGACTCCGGGTTGTAAAGAGAAAGTCCGCATGTGCCATGTGAATTTACTCAAACCTTACTTTGACCGTAATCAAACAGGGTCTACAGAGGTTAAGGCCTTGGCTGCACTGAATGCTCCATCTACTGAGACCATAGAAGGTGTTGCTGTCTCTGAGATTGCTCAGAATAGATTGCCAAATTTTAAAATCTTGGCTGATTTAGACATTCATTTATCGTATCTAAATCTCTCTGCGCGCTCTGATGTTATTCAGTTAATTGGTCAATATTTGGCCTTGTTTTCTGATGTTCCATCTTGTACCAATGTGCTACAGTTTGACATTGATGTAGGCCAAGCTAACCCTATTAAGCAACACCCATATAGATGGTTAGTGGTTAGTGGCATAGGTTAAAGTGATGGAGCCTGTTTTTGCAGGGATATGACCTTTCAGTCCCCCACATTCGTGGGAATTCGTTTGGCGGATGCTTTGTCAAGGTCGTAAGTGCTTGTTTATATTTCATGTACTTGGTGACTTTGCCATAGGTTATTCTATGGCAATGTTTTAAGGGTGGGAGTGTTATGTGGGAGTGTTCTAATCTGTGTTTCGTTGCAGTTTTCCTGATAGCTCACCTGCAATCAATGGGTTAATTGGTGCCACCTGAAGGGAGCCACTTTAAATCTTGGACACATGCTCTCACTCTCTCTCTCTCGTCTTGCAGCCAGAACTGCAGCAGTAGTGTTTCTGCTTCTACAGTCCCATTTTTCTTTAATACTAAATAAACTTTATTTTGATTGGCAAACTTTTGTTGTCATGTCCTTTATGTTGCATCCCTAGAGCCAGGGTTGTAACACCCTGTGTCGGCTGTGTCATGTTTACCTGTGTCGGTTGTGTCGTGTGTTTACCTGTGTCGGCTGTGTCGTGTGTTTCCCTGTGTCGGCTGTGTCGTGTGTTTGTCTGTGTCGGCTGTGTCGTGTGTTTCCCTGTGTCGGCTGTGTCGTGTTTACCTGTTTTGGCTGTGTCGTGTGTTTCCCTGTGTCGGCTGTGTCGTGTGTTTCCCTGTGTCGGCTGTGTCGTGTGTTTCCCTGTGTCGGCTGTGTCGTGTGTTTCCCTGTGTCGGCTGTGTCGTGTTTACCTGTCTCGGCTGTGTCGTGTGTTTGCCTGTGTCGGCTGTGTCGTGTGTTTCCCTGTGTCGTGTGTTTCCCTGTGTCGTGTGTTTCCCTGTGTCGTGTGTTTCCCTGTGTCGGCTGTGTCGTGTGTTTCCCTGTGTCGGCTGTGTCGTGTGTTTCCCTGTGTCGGCTGTGTCGTGTGTTTCCCTGTGTCGGCTGTGTTGTGTGTTTGCCTGTGTCGGCTGTGTTGTGTGTTTGCCTGTGTCGGCTGTGTTGTGTGTTTGCCTGTGTCGGCTGTGTTGTGTGTTTGCCTGTGTCGGCTGTGTTGTGTGTTTACCTGTCTCGGCTGTGTCGTGTTTACCTGTCTCGGCTGTGTCGTGTGTTTACCTGTGTCGGCTGTGTCGTGTGTTTCCCTGTGTCGGCTGTGTCGTGTGTTTCCCTGTGTCGGCTGTGTCGTGTGTTTCCCTGTGTCGGCTGTGTCGTGTGTTTCCCTGTGTCGGCTGTGTCGTGTGTTTCCCTGTGTCGGCTGTGTCGTGTGTTTCCCTGTGTCGGCTGTGTTGTGTGTTTGCCTGTGTCGGCTGTGTCGTGTGTTTACCTGTCTCGGCTGTGTCGTGTGTTTACCTGTGTCGGCTGTGTCGTGTGTTTCCCTGTGTCGTGTGTTTCCCTGTGTCGGCTGTGTCGTGTGTTTCCCTGTGTCGGCTGTGTCGTGTGTTTCCCTGTGTCGGCTGTGTTGTGTGTTTCCCTGTGTCGGCTGTGTCGTGTGTTTACCTGTGTCGGCTGTGTCGTGTGTTTGCCTGTGTCGGCTGTGTCGTGTGTTTGCCTGTGTCGGCTGTGTTGTGTGTTTCCCTGTGTCGGCTGTGTTGTGTGTTTCCCTGTGTCAGCTGTGTTGTGTGTTTCCCTGTATCAGCTGTGTTTCCCTGTGTCAGCTGTGTTGTGTGTTTACCTGTGTCAGCTGTGTTGTCGATGCCTCGAGAGGAAAGAAATTGCAGAGCGCGAAAGCACCAAAGTGACTGAAGGATTGCCGTAAAGCAGTATCTCTGGTCGTACGATGTGTTTGACGTCATTGACACTTTAAAATACTTTTTAAAGCAAATAAGTGACTCTAAAAAATCTAACACCCAGCGATGTATAATTTCTTTGCATCTCCTTTCGAATACAACACTCAAATTACTAGACAAAAAATTATATCCTGAGGAAAGTGGATTTTGAGGGGTATAGTGCCATAGACCTCCATTCATTCTGAACTCGCCTGCGAGCGCCCTCATATGGACAGAGACGTGTTACTGCAGCCAGTCCAGAAACCGGAAGTAACCAGAGAGTGCCAATTCTCTTCATATTAGACATTGCCTGCGTCCCAATGTGCATAGTATCCATCCTAAATTGTATGTGACATTAGTAATTGTCAATACTATTTAGGGCAGATAGGGTGGATAGTATGCACATTGGTACGCAGCTATACTCTGGAGAAGAAGAAGCTGATGTACTGCCTGTGTTTGGATCAGGAGATGCTGTGCTGTGTAATAGCGCCACCTACAGTATAACAGTGGACACACTGAGAGCTGCAGGAACTCGTCAGTGGCGGGGGAAGAGTTGATAGCCACAGTATTGAGCCTAGCTAACTCATGAAGCTGACCTGGTTCCCTGGCTTCTGAACCTCTGTGTTTCTGTATAGATGTGCCGGTCCTCTTCCTCCTCATCTTCCTCTTCATCTGGACCCTCAGATGTGGCATCGGTGTATTTACTCCAGCGGCTCACATGATGACACGCTTCCTGACACAGGCACAGAGACATGACAATCGCATCGTTTCTCTTCATGATGAGCGTCCATCAGTGCTTTACCTGTGATTTACTCCTCTGATCTCCATCCAGGCCTTCATCCTCTTCCTCATCCTCGTCATCCTCTTCCCTTTAAAACATTGAGTTGGTCAGAGGGTCAGTCACCTGAAGCTCACCTTCCTTCACATATTCATCTACTCAGAAATGCTTTGCATTAAAACTGCATTTCATACGCATGATGAGCCTTTTTGAATTTCTTCATTACAATTAATATTTTTATATTTTTGGGGTGAAAAAGTAAAAAATATCAGGGTTGAACTGTCCTGATATCATAAAGTAATTAAAATATTGAAAAAAAAAATAATCCGCCAAACTTTTAACTGATTAACAGAACTACTCTACATCTTAATTATTCTTGAGAAGCTTTAGTCTACCTCTCAGTCATGTGGTGCAGACAAATGTTTTAAAGTCTCTTAAAATATCAGATCATTTGACCTTTTTATGACACGATAAATATAGTGTTTACCTTGGAAAATATATGTATAAATATTAAACTATTTTTATTTTTTTATGATGATTAAGATTTGTACACTCACATGCAGTCAAGGTGTAAATAAAATGAAACTTTAGGCTGGTTGTAATCAGTGTTGGGGAAAGTTATTTTTTAAAAGTAATGTAATTACAATAGCGAAGAGTTCCTATAGCGTGGGTTAGTGTTAGGGTTAGGGTTAGTTAGCTAAACCTGACGTAGGAGTAAATGGTTAGTGTTAGGGTTAGTTAGCTAAACCTGACTCTGAGGTAGGAGTAAATGAGTTCCTCCAGAAGGAGTCCTAGTTCCTGCGGGGCGAACACGTCAACAACCAGGACAGTTAGTTCTAGGAACTATGAACTGTTCCTCCGGTGCGAGAGCTGCTAATACCCGATTATTACTCCCTAAAATAACTAATTGTGTTACTTAATTACTTTCTCTAGACAGTAATGCATTACGTTACTTTTCTCAGCTGGGCTAGGCTTGCTTGCCTAATAATAACAAAGTTAAACACAAAGTGTATTTGAGTAATTTAACTTTTAATTGCAGGTTTGCATGATATTTCTGAGTTTGCATTTCAGTGTTTTACTCATTATGAGGAATATGAGTCAGTGTTTGTGTAAGTGAGAGGAGTAAACGCTCTAGATCTACAAGCCCCATCATGTTCACACACACACACCCCTCTGCACTTACCCACAATCCCTCTCTACATGAGGACAGCAGAGCCGTCAGTACATGGGAAAACTAACATGCGTTACTTAGTGGAAAACATAACTCAGATATTTTGTTGTAAATGTAAAAGTAATGAGTTACTAGTAACTTCAAAAAGTAATCTGATTACATTACTGGCGTGACCTGTGATGTGTTACTCCCCTCAGAGGTCGTGTCTTCAGAGTTATGTGTGTGTTTCTCACTGCTGTGACCCGAGTGTGTGTTGTGTGTTTCTCACCGCTGTGACCCGAGTGTGTGTGTGTGTGTGTGTTTCTCACCGCTGTGACCCGAGTGTGTGTGTGTGTGTTTCTCACCGCTGTGACCCGAGTGTGTGTGTGTGTGTGTGTTTCTCACCGCTGTAACCCGAGTGTGTGTGTGTGTGTGTGTTTCTCACCGCTGTGACCCGAGTGTGTGTGTGTGTGTGTGTGTTTCTCACCGCTGTGACCCGAGTGTGTGTGTGTGTGTGTGTTTCTCACTGCTTTGACCCGAGTGTGTGTGTGTGTGTTTCTCACTGCTGTGACAAGAGTGTGTGTGTGTCCTCCAGTTGTCCTCGCAGAGCATTGAGCTTCTGAACGTGCCGTCTACAGTCCGCTGCACCCCCCCGACCAAACTCCTGCAACACACACACACACACACACACACACACACACACACACACAGTGAACGCTGACACACACCCGGACTCACCACACCAGGACAGGTCACGCTGTGCTTGTGCTTCATTACCTTCCTCAGCGACTGCTTCTCTCCACACACTTTACACGCCCAGCTCTTGCTCTTCTTCACCTGGAGAAGGAGGAGATCTTAACTCTACTATTGCTGACACTGAGAATCAGTTTAGCAGTGACATCAATATCACAAATCAATTTCAATATAGATTTGTTCGGATGTCCGGTACAGCACGTCAGTTTTTCTCAAAAGGGTTAGTTCAGTTCTGCATGCGTCGTGATGCTCTCATGAATGCAAGTGGAGGTTAATATTTTGTAAATAAAGTGATAAATTATGTTTTTTTGCGCAAACAAAGCACTTGTGTCACATCATAAAGTTGAGGTTAAACCACTGGAGTCACATGATTACTTTACTGACGTCTTTACTGGCTTTCTGGGGCTTGACAGTGGTAGTTGCATAGACTGTCAATGGAGGGACAGAAAGCTCTCAGATTTCATCAAAACCATCTTCACTTGTGTTCTGGAGATGAACAACGGTCTTCTGGGTTTGGAGCGACATCAGGGTGAGTAAATAATGACTGAATTTACATTTTTTTGGTGAACTAACCCTTTAAGATAAAGCTGTAAACTATACAGGAGTCCGGCCAGCTGGTACATTACTATAATATTACAGGTTAAAGTTAACAACAGTCCAAATTAAATTAAATTGCCATTTATTTTTACATATAATAAGCAACACTTCAATATACACACAAAATATTTTAAATTGCCCATAAGGACGGTTTTGATTATATAATTCGTTGTCGCAATACGCACATTTAAACGGTGCCTGTCATTAAAACTTCTTATGACAGTTTATTTAAATATACAATAAACATCACTACATGTTTAGTACAAATATAATGTATATGTAATATACAGTGCATATTATTTAGCAAAACGTTCCTCTGGAGTTATTTTTTCAAGTTAACGAATGAATGTAATAAAACTGACTTTTAGAGCTCAGACTAGGCTATATTTCATATCAAAAGTAACAACGCTTATATTGTCTGTATGTTTAGTGAAGCTTTAATCACAATCATCTGAAAACATGGATCGATCTAGAATTAAAGAGCTGAGATCGGTAATCGGTTAATCAAACCGGTTTAGCGTTAACTCTGGACTAAAGGGGTCAGGAAAACAAAGATTACCTGCTGTACTTGAAAGGTTTGACAGGAAAAACATCTCAGAACATGAAACTCTTGAACCATGTTGGGTAGTTTCTACAGTCCGGAGAATAAAAGTACATTTATTTCACTCGTATGAAAGACAGAGCTCATATTTGTGTTTCGCGCCCACTGTTTGTTTTCTTCTTCTTCTTCTACGGGTTCCTCTCGAGCAGGAAATGACGTCAGAGGCGCACACACCGAGGAACGAACGCACGAGAGTGTGTGAGTGTGTGAGTTGTTTTGTAACAAATGTAAATTGGAGAAAGGCATTGCTTCTGCCAAGTAAATTTTGTGTATCCAACAAAATTAAGGAAATTAATTATAAAATCCTTCATAAAATCGATCAACTCGTCCATTTCTAAATAGTGTGATATTGATGAAACTTGCTCTTTGTGGTTCTGTTGAAGAAACAGCTGCCTATTTACTTTGTAATTGTAGTATAACCAACTCACTTTAGGCTGATTTAAACACTTGTGTTTTTAGCTCTACTAATGTGTGAACCATACTCTCAACCTTAAAGAAATGATCTTTTATGATGAAAACCCAAAGCTGCTGTGCCTTGAATATGTTGTTAATCTCTTTATCTTGTGTGCAAAACTCTTCATTCACAAGCAAACATGGCTTAAATCTCCTTCACACTTTCCTCTTTTCTTGCTGAATTTAACTTTTATTTCATCCCTTAGACTTATAAATAACAAAAAAG